>BSBK01003052.1:17500-120951 GCA_027943335.1 Chamaecyparis obtusa | reverse complement strand
TATTATATATACATACATAATACATATATGTTATATATATATATGTATGTATGTATATGTATGTATATATACATACATATATATATATGTATAGATATATATATCTATACATACATATATATACATACATATATATATGTATGCATGTATGTGTATATATATATATATATATATATGTATGTATGTATGTATATATATGTATATAGACATATATATACATATGTATATATATATATATATATATATATGTATATATATGTATATAGACATATATATACATATATACATATATATATACATATATACATATATACATATATATACATATATATACATATATATATACATATGTATATATGTATACATATATGTATATATATGTATATATATATGTATATATGTATATATATGTATATATACATATACATATATATACATATATATACATATATATACATATATGTATATATATGTATAGATATATATACATATATGTATACATATATATACATATATGTATATATATGTATATATACATATATATACATATATGTATATATATGTATATATACATATATATACATATACATACATATATATATATACATATATATATATATATGTATATATGTATATATATATATACATATACATACATTTATATATATACATATATACATATATATATATATACATATATATATACATATATATATCTATGTATATATATCTATGTATGTATATATATATGTATGTTTATATACATATATATATAAATGTATGTATATATATATATATATGTATATATATATGTATGTATATGTATATGTATGTATGTCTATGTATCTATATATATATATGTATTTATGTATATATATATATATATATATATATATATATACATACATACATACATATATATATATAGATACATATACATACATACATACATACATACATATATATATATATATATATATATATATATATATATATATATATATATATATATATATATATATATTGATGCAGGAGCATCCTGGGTGGAAGAGAAATCTTGCATCACCCAAAAATATTTCTATTTTTGTATTCAATAAGGGCTATTTTGTGCAGAGCTGCTATTTATGGAAAGTTACTATTTTTGGTAATTTTCATATGTGCTCAGAATGATCTGATTTCTTTCTTGGAGGTTCATTTTGGTCGTATAAGTCTGCCAGTAAAGTTTCATTGCCAGATCAATTGTATATTGAAAGATATTGAAGATTTTCGGTATTGGCAACAGGGTACAGAAACTTTGAACTCAGTTTTGAAAGATTTAGAGGCCCCGGATGAGTTCAAAAATTTGGGGTGACGGGCACTTGCGCAGGTCAAGCCTGTAGAGCGCTTCGTGGCATTTTTGAAATGGGGTTATAATAGCCGAGCGGGTCAACTGGTGATGACTTATGGTCTTCGGAAGTTGGGCCACCTGAAATGGCAGAAAATAATTTTCTTCAAAATTTCTGTTCGGGTTTCAAAGGTTATCTTGAGCCAACTATGATGTAATAAAATGTAAAATAAAATAATTCTAAGTTTGGTCGGCCTTATTGGCTAAAATTTTGGAACCTTCCCAGGCGGTAGAAAATTGCCTATATAAGGAAGGCTGTATTATTGTCTTAGGAGTTCAGAATAATTCTGGGTAGTAGATCTGGGTAATAGTTCGAGGCTTTGTCCTATAGAATATTGTAAGGGAATGCCCATGTGGCTTTGCATATTGTAATTCTGAAAGTTTGTAATTCCACATTTGTGGAGATAATAAGAAGCCAATTTTCTGTTCTTGCATATTACTGTTGTTGTTTCTCTATTTCTGTTATGTGTTTGTGGTATTAAGGGGAGCACCCTTCATCAAGTGGTATCAGAGCAGGAGTTCTTGAGTGTTTAAATAGATCGCCGACTGTGAGGCAGTTTTCACCAGGACCGTGGCTAGGGTTTCAGTGCGCATCGTGAAAATGCCTCCACGAAGGGAACGTGGCGGAAGAGCTGGTGTTGTAACACCTAAGGTTAGAGAGCTGCAGAGACAAGTGCGAGCATTACAAGAAGAGATTCGTAGAGGAATGAATCTTAATGTCAGAGATGAAAGCGAGGATGAAGCCGAAGAAGAATATCAAGAAGGAGAAGCTGAAATTGTGAACCAGGAGGAAGAAAGACTTTTTCGGGCGATTTCCAAGATTGGGAAAAGACCTAAGATTGAGGTTCCTACATTTTCTAGAAATCTTAACCTAGAGGAATTGATCGACTGGATCAATGAATGTGAGGAATATTTTGAGTATGAAGATGTTGAGGATCTTGATAGGGTCAAATTTGTCAAAGCCAGACTGAAAGGTCATGCGAAGATCTGGTGGCAAGAAATTCAATTGGAGCGAAATAGAAGAGGGAAAGATAAAATCACAAGATGGAATCGGATGGTGGATAAATTGAAGCGACAGTTCATTCCTGTTGATTATGAGTTTGACCTACTGAAGAAAATGCAGAGTTTGAAGCAAGCAGGAAGATCTATTCAGGAGTATACAGAGGAGTTCTATCGACTTCTCATCAGAACAGGCCATGCAGAAGCTGATAAGGAGAAAGTTGCCCGATACCTTAATGGGTTAAGGCCAAGCATTCAGGAGGAGCTGAATCTGGTTCAAATGAACAGTATTGAAGAGGCATACCAGTTTGCCCTAAAAGTAGAGGAAAAGCTGAACAAGAAGTTTGAGAGCAGACAAAATGGAAGAGGTCGCGGTGGATGATCTGGTGGACAGTCATACGGTGGCTGAAATGAAGATCTGAAAAAGAAGGATGAGGCCAGTAGCAGTCAGAATCAGTGAGGAAATAATTCCAATCATTTTCAGGATCAGAATAATAGAGATCAGAGAGGAAGAGGAAGAGGACAAGGATCTAGAAGAGGTGGCTTCCGTGGAACATGTTTTCACTGTGGAGAAGAAGGTCATAGGGCATTTGAATGTCCTCAGCGCCAAGGAAGAACAGATAGGAGAAATGAAGGCCAGGCCAGAGTTTCACATGTAGATGAAGATGCCAGATCATCAAATTCTGAAGATGCTGAAAGAGGAGAAACGTTGATTAACAGAAGAGTCCTATTGAGTGGTGAGAATGAACCTAAGAAAAGAAGGAGCCTGTTTCGCACCAGGTGCAAGTGTGAAGGTAAATGTTGTGATGTGATTGTTGATAGTGGAAGCACTGACAATTTGGTGTCAGAAGAGATGGTGACAAAGTTGAAGCTCAAGAGACAGAAACACCCACATCCATATCGGATTGCCTGGGTACAGGATGACCACAAGGTCATGGTCAATGAACAATGCCTGGTGAAGTTCAAGATTGGCGGATACCAAGATGAGGTATTGTGTGATATCATATCTATGGATGCATGTCATATGTTGTTGGGTAGATCATGGCAGTTTGACAGATGTGTTGTACATGATGGTCGTGCGAATATCTATTCCCTGACAAAGGATGGAGTGCGGCATAAGTTAAAACCATTGAAGGAGACTGAAGAAAAGGTATGTTGTAATGCAAGGATAACTTTTGTTGATGGAAGAAGTTTTCTAGATGGTATGAGGCATGAGCATGTATGTTTTTCTTTAATTCCAAAAGTTGGTAAAGAGGAAGTAGAAGATGTTCCTGTAGAAGTTGCAGATTTGTTGAATGAGTTTCAGGATATTGTATCCGATAACATGCCTGATGGATTACCACCAATCAGGAAGATCAGTCATCGGATGGACTTGATCCCAGGAGTGAGTTTGCCGAATAAGGCAGCACACAGAATGACACCTGCAAAAAGTGAGGAGTTGAACAGACAAGTACATGAACTGTTACAGAAAGGATTGATCTGTGAGAGTTTGAGTCCCTGTGCTGTACCAGCAGTATTAGCACCAAAGAAGAATGGAGAATGGAGGATGTGTATAGATTCTAGGACAATAAACAAGATCACAATCAAGTACAGGTTTCCATTGCCACGAATGGATGATATTATGGACTGTTTGAGTGGAGCTGTGTATTTCTCAAAAATAGATCTGAAGAGTGGATATCATCAGATTCAGATCAGAGAAGGAGATGAATGGAAGACTGCCTTCAAGACAAAGGAAGGACTATATGAGTGGTTAGTCATGCCTTTTGGGCTAACCAATGCACCGAGCACTTTCATGCGGCTCATGAATGAGGTTCTGAAAGAATTTTTAGGTAAGTTTGTCATTGTTTACCTAGATGATATTTTGATTTTTAGCAAGACATTAGATGAGCATATGATGCATATTCGTATGGTATTTGAGAAGTTGAGAGATGAGAAATTGTTCATTAACTTGAAGAAGTGCAGTTTTGTGAAGAAAGAGTTAGTGTATTTGGGATTTGTAGTCTCAGCAGAAGGTCTAAAAATGGACCCAGAGAAGGTACAGGCTATCCTTGAATGGCCTACTCCAAGGAGTGCTACTGAGGTAAGATCTTTTCATGGTCTAGCTAGCTTTTACAGAAAGTTTATCAAAAATTTTAGCAGTATTTGTGGACCCTTGACTGAAACAAGGAGAGGGGATAGAAAAGAGTTTAAGTGGACTAATGGGGCAGAAAAGAGTTTTCAATTGTTGAAACAAAAAGTTACAGAACAACCTATTTTAGCACTTCCAGATTTTAATAAGGTGTTTCAAGTAGATTGTGATGCTAGTGGTACTACAATAGGAGCTGTTATGAGCCAAGAAGGTAAACCTGTTGCTTATTTCAGTGAGAAGTTAAATGATGCCAAGAGGAAATATTCTATTTATGATCAAGAATTTTATGTTATAGTTCAGGCATTAAAGAAGTGGAGACATTATCTACTTCCTAAGGAGTTTGTTTTGTATACTGATCATCAAGCTTTGCAATATTTGAATAGTCAAGAAAAATTGAATCAAAGGCATTTGAAATGGGTTGAGTTTTTGTAGAGTTATACATTTGTTTTGAAACACAGGAGTGGAAAGTCTAATAGGGTTGCAGATGCTCTTAGCAGAAGGCAACTATTGCTGACAGAAATGTAGATTGAAGTGGTTGGGTTCAAGGAACTCAAGAATTTGTATCCAGAGGATCTTGATTTTGGTGAAGCTTGGAAAGCTTGTACAGAACCTGTTACTCTAGACAGGACGAAATGGTTGGATTTCATCATCCAGGATGATATGCTATTCAGAGGGAGTCAGTTGTGCATTCCATGAAGTTCTATGAAGGAGAATCTCATCAAGGAGAAGCATAGCGGAGGATTGGCTGGACATTTTGGTTGTGACAAAACCCTTGGTTTGGTTAGTGAGAATTATTATTGGCCACACTTGCAGCAAGATGTGAAGAAGTTTGTACAGAGTTGCAGAGTATGTTAGATGGCAAAAGGAGTGAAGCAGAATACAGGGTTGTATCAGCCATTATCTATACCAGAGAAGCCTTGGGAGGATATCAGCATGGACTTTGTTCTTGGTTTACCGAGGACACGACAGGGACACGATTCAATTTTTGTGGTAGTTGACAGATTTTCAAAGATGGCACATTTTATTCCCTGCAAGAAGACTAATGATGCTGTTCATGTAGCAGAATTGTTTTTCAGAGAAGTAGTGAGACTTCATGGTTTACCAAAGACCATAGTTTCAGATCGGGACACTAAGTTTGTTGGATATTTCTGGCGTACATTGTGGAAGAAGTTGAAGACAGATTTGAAGTTCAGTTCATCACATCATCCACAGACTAATGGACAGATAGAGGTGGTGAATAGGAGTTTGGGAAATTTGCTGAGATGTTTGGTTGGAGATAAGCCAACAGGATGGGATTTGATTTTACCATAGGCATAATTTGCATACAATAATTCTATCAATAGGAGCACTGGTAAATCACCATTCCAGATTGTATATGGAAGTAGTCCAAGAAATGCATCTAAATTGAGGAAGATAGATAAAGGAGAAATAAGTAGTGCTGAAGCTGAAGATTTTGCAGAACACTTGAAGAACATCCATGAGGAGGTGAGGAAGCATATTACCAAGATGAATGCACAGTATAAGGTTAAGGTAGATGAGAAGATGAGGCATAAGGAATTTCAGGTTGGTGATGAAGTCATGGTTCATTTGTGGAAGGAGCGGTTTCCAGTTGGTACATATAACAAGCTGAAAATGAAGAAGTTTGGGCCATGTAGGATACTGAAGAAACATGATTCAAGAAATGCATATGAGGTAGAATTGCCTACTGAGCTAAATATTTCACCAGTGTTTAACATTTCAGATTTGACAGAGTATCATGAAGGAGGTGTTGAAAATGAGATCACAGCAGCACAGTGGAGTATTCCAGCAACTAGTTCAGACACTAAGGAGATCGAAGATATACTGGACAGTCGTGTTGGCAGAAGCACAAGGAACAGGACATATGAAGAATATCTGGTCAAGTGGAAAGGATGACCTATTGAAGATTCATCATGGCTGACAAAGGAGGAGGTTAGCCATCTTGGTTTTCCTCTGCACGCCTGAGTCGTGACAGGGTCACTTCTCAAATTACCCTGGGTGTCTAATGCAGGAGCATCCTGGGTGTAAGAGCAATCTTGCATCACCCAAAAATATTTCTATTTTTTGTATTCAATAAGGGCTATTTTGTGTAGAGCTGCTATTTATGGAAAGTTACTATTTTTGGTAATTTTCGTATGTGCTCAGAATGATCTGATTTCTTTCTTGGAGGTTCATTTTGGTCGTATAAGTCTGCCAGTAAAGTTTCATTGCCAGATCAAGTGTATATTGGAAGATATTGAAGATTTTCAGTATTGGCAGCAGGGTACAGAAACTTTGAACTCAGTTTTGAAGGCTTTAGAGGCCCCGAATGAGGACAAAAATTTTGGTGACGGGCACTTGCGCAGGTCAAGCCTGTAGAGCGCTTCGTGGCATTTCTGAAATGGGGTTATAATAGTCGAGCGAGTCAACTGGTGATGACTTATGGTCTTCGGAAGTTGGGCTACCTGAAATGGCGAAAAATAATTTTTTTCAAAATTTCTATTCAAGTTTCAAAGGTTATCTTGAGCCGACTATGATGTAATAAAATGTAAAATAAAATAATTCTAAGTTTGGTCGGCCTTATTGGCTAAAATTCTGGAACCTTCCCAGGCGGTGGAAAATTGCCTATATAAGGAAGGTTTTATTATTGTCTTAGGAGTTCAGAATAGTTCTGGGTAGTAGATCTGGGTAATAGTTTGAGGCTTTGTCCTACAGAATATTGTAAGGGAATGCCCATGTGGCTTTGCATATTGTAATTCTGAAAGTTTGTAATTCCACATTTGTGGAGATAATAAGAAGCCAATTTTCTGTTCTTGCATATTACTGTTGTTGTTTCTCTATTTCTATTATGTGTTTGTGGTATTAAGGGGAGCACCCTTCATCACATATATACATATATATGTACACACACACACACAAAATATATATATATATATATATATGTGTGTGTGTGTGTGTGTGTGTATTTCTTTCTAATTATTAATAGTAATGATGTATTACAAATATATTTCTTAATATATATATTAGCCAACACCTTATTATATATAATATATATAAATACATTTCTTTAAAATATATATTATGAACATAATTTTAAAAAAAATAAACGTTACACACATTTTCTATAGAAAGGAAGATTTCTCATTTGTATACCCTTGTTTTTTTCTATGTGGGTAATTTTTTCTCATTCCATGATTTTCTCCTTATTTTTGGTGGTTTTTGTCCGTGAAAATATGTGTTGAATATTTGCCAGCAAGCCAGTTTTGACTGTATATTTGTCATTTATGATAACATATGGTAAGCAATGTGTGTTGAAGTGTTATGTAGAGAGCCTTGAACATATGTTTCTTAAATATGTTATCAACATGATATCATAGATGCAGAGGTTGATTTTGAGTATAGACAATTGTCTAGTTGTTTGTATCAGTAGTGTTCTTAATAGTGTTACAAGTAGAGTTTTGTATGTGATTGTCAGTATGGTTATGACAGAGCCTTGCACATTTATATTTGTGTTGAAGATATGTTTATGATGCTATGTTCATGGATGAAGAGTCATTTTTGTACATGAAGTTGAGTAATGATGTTTCTATTTGTCAGTTATAGTTTCCTGAGATGAGCTGATGGAGCCGGTAGTGTTTATATTGTTTTAGTAGTTGTGCCTATCATTTTGATATGAATTTTTTGTTTTGTGTTTGGTGATGAGATAAGAATGTTTGGTTAAGAGTGCATAACATATTTGAGCTTCAGAATAAAGTTTCAATTAATTTGGTGTAGCCAACTGTGTGAAGTGATGTGTCTACTCATATTGAGTTGTGCGGTCCTATTTGTGTTGCATGTTTGGTTTAGCCATTGGATATATTATTGAAGATTTATATTGTTTCTCTATTATGATTTCAAGGAATTTCTAACATGCTGACTTGATTATACCATTTGGAGAAAGATACTTATAACCAATCTGTTGTAATTGCTAAGTGTGATAGTGAGAGAAAAGAAGAAGATGTGAATGTACTGATATAGTCAACCATCAGATAAAGATCTATGTGAAGAAGAAGAGAGTATATGCTATTTATTGGAACTGATTAAGACAACAGGTCTACTTTCCAATGCACCAAGATCCAGATATAGTGTGTATCTTTCATGCAAAAGGTTGCATCCTTCACCATTTGAGCAGTGTGCTCCCAGACAGTGTGTCCTCACTTTTAACAAGGTTAATTATAAAAGAATCCTAACAAGGTCTGACCTTTGACCAGGTCACTGTACTTCATGCATTTTAAAGATCAACTCCTAATAAGGTTGTAAGTTCTTCTAACAAGGATCATTATACTTTAGTGCAGTTTATAATGTGTACTAACTCCCACTAGGGTTTTTACCTATTTGGGTTTCCCCATAACCAAAATTATGGTGTTGTGTTAAGTGTTATCTCATTGTGTATGTGCTTAATGTTATTCTATACTTAATTGGTTAAATAATTAAATCTTGTAGATAAATGATTCACCCCCACCCCTCTTAGATATCTCTTGGAACTATTCCTAACAATTGGTATCAGAGCCAAGTGCCTCGGAGAGAAAGTTTAACAACTTGAGGTTGATCAGATGGCATTCTTTACAAAATAAATTCATAAGTTTGATGGAGAGAATTGTCTACACTGGAAGAACAAAATGACAACACATTTGCAGTGCATTGGTTTTGAGATTTCTAAAGTAGCTACTAGAGAAGTTCAGATTCATTCTTTATCAGATCTTTCTAAGGAAGATGAAACCATTAAGAAAAAGGAAATGTTCACTCAAAATGCAATTGACAAATAAGTCCTTATTAGCACCTTGTTTGACAATGAGTTTTCAAAGACCAAGAAAGTAGATAAAGCCTACAAGATATGGTCCATGGAAGTATCTAGAAGACATAATGAAGTAGTTGCAAAAATCAGAAACAATGCTTGAGAAATTTTTGAAGAAGATAAAATGGATAACTTGATGATTACTCAGATAGTAGAATATGAGAGAAAGATAAACATCCTAGATGATACTATGTATTTTTCAAAAGAATTCAAAAGAAAGATCTTAATCAACAAGATTTCAGCATTTGAGATATCAAGTTTGAAGGCATAGCCTAAAAGTGAAACAACCTTAAAAGCTTCATTCCATGGAAAGAAATCCTTGAACACTTCTAGTAACTTTGATGATGATGATGATGAGGATCAAGAACTAGATGATTTCATTGCTATGATTTCTAAGAAAGAAAGAAAAGGAAAAGGAAAAGGAAAATATGAAGGTTAGTTATGATTCAAATGTTTTTCATGTAACAAGATTGGTCACTTTTCATCTAAGTGTCCTACAAGAGTCAAGAAGTTCAAAACTAGTTACAAGCCTAAGTATACAAAAAAATGTTACTATGCTAGAGATGGAGTATCAGATGAAGATTGAGTAGAAGATGAAATTGGGTTCATTTCTATTGAAGATATGGAGAAAATGTTTGACGAGATGGATATTGAAGATGAAAAGAAAGCACAAGAGTTAGCATTAATTTCACAAGCTAAGATCAGAATAGACTGGATCATTGAAAATGGTTGTTCACATCACATGACATGAGACAAAGATAGATTCATATGTCTAGAAAAGTACAAATGAGGCATGGTTAGATTTGGAGAAAACACTCCTAAACCTATCATACATAGATGAGCTATCACCTTGGATGGAAAGAATAATATTGATGATGTTCTATATGTTGATGGTTTGTAGCATAACCTACTAAGTGTTAGATAGTTGCTTGACAAATGATATCAGTTGGAATTAAAAGACAATAAGTGCATCATTAATAAAAAATAAGTTTTGGAAAGTTGTCTATACTGAGGTATATGACTAGATATAGTGTTGTCATTATGGAAATAAAGTCATATAACAGTTTGGAGTCAGCACACTTGATGTAAAGATCAGAATTCAGTTAAGTGTTGAAGACTAGACAATGTGCATAGTTCCTACAGCTCAAAGCATCAGTGCACATGCATACAGATGAATTATGGTATGGAAGTTGATAGAGAGTTGTAATAAGTAGAGAAAAAGTGTGTGAAGATACTAGAAGATGTATTAGAGCTTTGCTAGAGGTCAAAGCATCAGTGCATCAAAGGAACTGATCTGACAACCAGTGTCTTAATGATAGTTCATCTTGCAGATATAGTGTGTATCTGAGATTAGAAGGCTGTAGCCTTCACCACTTGAGCTATGAGCTCTTGGATAATGCATCCTCTCCCCTAACAGGGACTATTGTAAAAGACTCCTAATAGGGTTCAACCCTTAACAAGGTCTACTATACTTAAAGCATTGTAAAGCTATTCCTAATAGGGTAAAGGATCTTCTAACAAGGATCACAAAACACTAGTGCAAAATATTAGTGGGTATCAATTCCCACTGGGGTTTTTACCTATTTGGATTTCCCCATAATCATATTGGTGTCATGTGTTGATTTCATGTTTCATGTTTATGTGAATGTTTATTTTAGTACTTAAGCATTTAATTTTAGCATAAAGATTAAAGTGAAAAGTTAAACTTTAGTGAACATTGATTCACCCCCCCCCCCCCTCTCAGTGTTCCCATTCCTAACAATTGGTATCAGAGCTCTGCTCCTCAGCATAGAAGTTTAACCACTTGAGGAGATAATGGACAAAGCTGAAATGAAACATCTAAAAAGAAATCTTGAAGCTGATCTTGAAGACCTGGACAAGTCAGAAAGAGAATTTGAAGAACTAAAGGATAAACTCAGTGATGCTGAATTAGTCATCAAAAAGCTAAGGAAAGATTTGAAAGAATGCTCTACTAGTGATCTAGGGTCAATGGTCAAGAATTTGAATGAAGAAAATAAATCCTTAAAAGAACAACTTGAAGAGTTTTATGATAAGCTAACCAATAATCAAAAAGTATGTGATGAATAGATCAAAGAGAACTTTCAACTAAATGAAGAACTAAGGCAAGAAAACATGGAAATCTTGGAGCTAAGGAATACCAAAGAAAGCTTGGAGTCTGAATTGAAAGCAACAAAGAATCATATTGACAAGTTACACACTAGTTCTAATTTGGTAGAATCTAAGTTGTATGCAAGAAGAGCAAAAGGAGAGACCAGTTGTATTGGATACAATGAAGCACAAAATCAGATTGACAATATACGAGCAAGAAAGGATTGACAAAAGGACTCTACTAATGCTAAGGAAACTGAAGATCAAACCAAAGACAATGGTGGACCACCTAAGAATGAGTGCAAGCAAGTAGAATGCACTTGTTTTCTATGTAACAAGAATGGACACATTGTGAGGAATTGTATAGACATAAGACCTTTTAATGGTTATTGTTATTCATCCAACAAGTTTTTTCATAGAGCTATGAATTGCAAGACTAGCAAGAAGAATAGGATTCAACAAGATCAGAGAAATCAAAATCAGTAAAATGTAAAAAGTTCTCAGAATGTTACATGCTAGATATGTAAATATAATGGTCACACAACAAAATAATGTAGAATGGTGACTCATGTCAATGCACTAAGGAATATAAGACCTCCAGTCATTTGGCACTCTTGTAACAAGGGTGGACATATCTCAAGGTTTTATAGATCAAGGATGCAAGGTTAGGGAAGCCCTAAAAAGGCCGAAGAACCATTTTTGGATCCCATAGGAGAAGTTAAATTTGTCAAAGCCTCAGATGATGTGAGCATGATTTGGTGAGAGAGAAAGAAGGAAACGATAGATGAGAATGTATTGGATGCATCCATAATGGACACACCCTCTACATCTAGATGAATGGCCCTTAGGTTCATAGGGGGAGCTAATTTATCTCTAGACCCCTGCATGGCTAGTATACTCATCTTCAGTGTATGTTCCTTTGGACTTAAGATTTTGGAGTATAGAAGTACCTTTGTGCAAGAGTGCACATGCTGATTGTGAACAGAACTTGAGTTGGAAATTTTGAAGTGATAGCCTAGTTTACGCAACTTGCATTAATGGTGGAATTCTCACTTTAAGTACATAGAAATTTATTTGATTGCTCATTGTATTCAAATTCAGAGTGATAGAGAGTGGAAAGAGCCTTGGAAGTTGTTGTGAAGACTTGGAGATTGATCTATCATTGTTTGCAATGCATTTGGTCAGTTGCAGAAACCCTAAGATCATTGCACTGATTTAAAAACCTTCAGATTATCTTGGAGCTCAGTTGGAAAGAGTTTACAAGTAAGTCATAGCCATTCCCATTATTTATGATGTCACTGAGAAGAAGAGATATGTTTTCAAGAAACAACCATTTAAATCAAACCTAGATGATTTAGATGGAGTTTTCTCCCATACACCTATGGGTGTCATGCATGCAGAAGACATTAGGGCATATATCTACTATAAGAAAGAACCAGTTGGATTGGATAGGCTAAGAGTGCACATGGATACCATGTTGAAACTAGACAAGACATTCATGGATGAATATGTCAAATGGAATGACCACCCTATTGTTGAGTATGCTATGGAATATGAATTCTATGAGACTGAATGGATAAAGATTTTATTGATTAGAAATCTTGATGATTTGTTTTGGATTGGTGATGTACCAGTTAGAATCACTAGTGACTTGATTCATGAGATGACAAGCCTTTCTAGGATAGGCATCATCCTTCCTATGGGTAAGGATGTCAAAAAGATAGTTGAGCAAATATGTAAGTCAAAGAGCGATAGGTGTGGCATGAATATAGAGCCTATTAAACAAGAAGACATCAAATTGATGTCAATGATACTAGGTTATAGGTTACATCACACCAACAAGGTGAATAGTGTGTCTACAGGCACTATTCTAGCTACAATCAGACTTGTGAAGGCAAATGGGGAATTCAACTTGTGCAAGATCTTGCACACATAGTTGATTGATAACATCAAGGCCATCAAGCATGACAAGACAAAGATATTCAGGTTTGGTTCATTAATCATCTACATGTACCTTCATATTGTTTGGAGAGTATCACATTTTTATTTGGACAAATCCATTTCTACCATGCCTTAGATATCCAACAAAGCATCCACAGAGGGAACATTAAGAGATTATGTGACATTAGAATTGAAGACCTTCAGGGTCAAGATGCAAATGAGGTACAGGATTCCAGAGAGCATTGTGGAAAAGTACAAAGATATAATTTGTTTTATGATGGAGATAGATACAACTTGTATTGAAGTTGTTGAGCCAAGAACTAAGTGGATTCATCCACTTGTCTATGAAGTAGAGGAACAGGTCCTTGAAGCATATGCATAAGTATTACTATCATCCCACAAAGATCCTAATGAACCTAGGTGGGTAACATATAAGGAGAAAACTAGAGAAGTAGATTCAAAGGTAAACAACGTAGCAACAAAAAGGAAGGTTGCTAAAGTCACATCAAAGATCTTGAGAATACATGGTGTATCTCAAGCTGATCTTGACAAGGCAAGGGAAGAGAAGATTGCTTTGAAAATGAAAAGTGCAACAACAGAAGAAGAACAAGAAGATCCTAAGATGAAGAAGATAAAAATTGAAAAAGATGACAGTCAGAAGGATATAACTAATGACACTACTTCTGCACCCAAATAAACTAGTGACTCTAATGCTCCTTTAGAATATAAGCCAATAGTCAAAAGGAAGAAAGAAACCAAAACTATTCATCCATCCTCATGAGCTACAAGTCACAAGAAAAACATTCAAGCACCTCTTAAGGTAGGATTCAGACCAAGCCTCAAAGTATTGAGCACAAGAATTATTAATGAGGGCATAATTGATCAAGTAGGGAAGTTGTATGAAACATAAAGTGAGATTGACAAATAAAAAATACATGATATGATTGTTAAACATGTGATAAAGTTCAAGAAGATAGTTCTTGAATTGAAAATTGCAATTCTAGATAAATTATGGGAGATAATGGACACCTTGAAGAGACAAGCCACTGAAGAAGACTTCAGAATATGGGAACAAATTCTTGATTCGAATCTTCTATTATGTTCTATTGAAGAAAAGTCACTATTGTTGAATTTGGTGAAGCTGCACTTAAGGTCAAAGATGAGAACACTACACTTCATGAAAAAATACTATGAGCTAATCTCTAAGGAAATAGAGAAAGCCTTTGAGAAGGTATTCTTAGAACAATGCATGAAACCTATGTCTGTGCCTATCTCTCAAGTACCTAGTAAGCAAGACAAAGCAACAAAGACTATCATGGTACAATCTATAGGTCCTTAGGATTCAACACTTGCAGTGGAAGATAAATATGTGCCCATGTCATAATCACTCAAGGATAGCACCATTATCATTAATAATGTGGAGATAGCCATGGTATCCATTGACATAGAATTAGACAAGTTTGAGGAAGCTTTTGTGAGCACATAAGAAGCTGAGATTTTATGCAATAGCACTCCTCACACTCATCAAGAAGAGGTATTGATTGAAAATATATTAGAAGAGAAAATAGAAGAGGAAGAAAAGAAATAAGAAGAAGAAGAAAAAGAACAAGAGAAAGATGAAATTTATGTGGAACTAGCCAAGGTAAAACTAGAAGTGATGGATAACACTCCCATCACTCCCTTCTCAGCATTGTTGTCAAGTTTGACACCTAACACATCCAGTTTGGACTCATGTAGAGAAGAAGACCTGATTAAGTTCAATGTCCTAGCTATGGAGAAGGCCAAGGAGAAACAAGTAATGAGAAATCCTCTCCTTGTGGAATCTGTGAACATATTGAATAGTCTATTGCCAAAAGAAAAGAAAGTGTATAAGGTACACTCAGTTGATGATGTGACTATAGTTATCTCACTATTCAAAAGTATTTTTTCAAGCCTTGAAGAATCTTTTTCCAAATTTGTAGAAGAGAACTACTTGAAAAAGAGATTGAATGAGTTGATGAGAAACTTTTCACTAGATATGAATTCACTCAAGACAAGACAAGCATCCTTAAAAGAATTTACTGATCAAGGAAGGAAATTCATTGTAGACTGCATGGATCAGGATAAGCTTACTAATGCCCATCTAAAGAAAATACAAGAGCCAGAAGCTATGATTGAGTAGGTGAAGAGTTCAGTGAAAGAGAAATCCACTAATGTGAACATGTGCAACAATGTCTACCAAGGTCAGTTAGACAAAATTGAGAAGGCCGAGAAAGAGATGGAAAAGATAAGGTCTAGACAGACTCAGTTGAGGAATGCTCTTGCGCCCTCACTAGAAATTCTCAATCAAAACATAAAGGAGATTGATGCCACCATGATAACCTATGATCAAGGTCTGAGAATAGATTTGAAGAAGATGGAGAAGCTTCAATATCCTTTATGCACCCATCTCAAGATAGTTAATTGTTTGATAACTTTTTGAAAGAAGGAGATCCAGAACCTCAAGATAGCATATCCAGATGTTTTCCCTAAGTATGTATGTGCAAATACAATTTTTTGGTACACCTTTGTCATTAATGTCAAATGAGGAGTTTTGTATAAAATATGGAGTATAATACGTATAGGCAAATATAAGACTATGTATAAGAAATGTATAGAAGACAACAGTTTTTTGTGTTAAGGGACAGTTAGCAACTTGGGCATATTCCCTTGTTGTCATCAATGAAAAAGGGGGAGATTATTGGAAAGTTGTCTATACTGATGTATATGACTAGATATAGTGTTGTCATTATGGCAAAAAAGTCATATAGTAGTTTGGAGTCAGTGCACTTGATGTAAAGATTAGAATTCAGATAAGTGTTGAAGACTGGATAGTGTATAGAGTTCCTACAACTCAGAGCATCAGCCCATGTGTGTATGGATGAATTATGGTATGCACCCTAGAAGTTAAGTTGGTTAGACTATATTCTTACTTAGTCTATGAGCGTATGATCAAATGTGCAAGGATGAGAAAGTTACAATCAGTCGAAGTTGCACAGCCAGTGTGTGCCAACAGAGAACAAAGCATGGAGCTGATAGTTAGTATTTTGGTTTGTGATTGTAATGTAATATCGTAAAGGATATGCACCCATTTTATTTAGGTTTCTGACATGTTTATATTTATAATTGTAAGCACACCTAAGCCAATTCATTTAGAAGCATTGTTTGTAATTAGTTATAGGGCCAACCTAATTGTGTATTTTGTATGAGTGTATAAATATAAGATGCACCCATTGTATTCAGTATGGAAGTTGATAGAGAGTTGTAATTGTTACCCAAAAATTCCCGATTCCACACAATTTTGGCCATAGGTTGAGCTTTATCTCACAATTTTCATTAAATCTCATCGAGAGCCTTGAGAAATTTTTATGGTCTTGTGCCTTTTCCTCTAGTCTCTGCAATTATTTAACTCTCTAGTCTGATAGCCTTTTAATTTGAAAATATGACCGTTGGAGGTAGAAAACCCTACGACCTATTCTTTTTCATCATTACTTTTCCAGCCACTTAGGTCTTCTATTTTCCATGTTCTCTTTTCCATCATTGGTTGGTCGCAAGGTCTCTAAAGCCCAGAAAATTATTCCTTTCCTATCTCCCAACCCTAGGACTTCCCTTTATCTCTTTGTCTCCTAATCAGAAAGCATATTCTATTTTCATCTAGTGACTTGGTGATGGTCCCTTCAATTGGGTGATCTCATAATGTAACCTTGAGTTAGTATTTCTTCAGGAGATCCCGTGACTAGTCTATTTTCTCTAACTATAGTTATAACTCATGTCAGCATCGGGTTAAGAATTTCTCTTCAGTAAGAAGGTCTCGTGATCAAACCCAAGGTTAGCAAAAGTTCACCAGACTTTGAGTTTCTTTAGTCAGGCAGTCATTAGATATTACCATGGTCAAGGGATGGTTAGATCAAAGTAAAGACAATGACAAATGATAGTATGCCATGTGCCTTCAGTGGGCCTGGTTTTATAAACTTAGTCTCTCAGTCATGAGACCCATGACAAAATATTCTTTTCTATCAAGTGATAATGAGACTTACACAGTTGGGTGATCTCGTAACACAAAGGGAATATTCCAAAGGTTCATGCAACTTGGAAGTTAAGGTGCAGTCACTTAATCTCTGAATTTAAATACATGATAAAAGCTAGGTTAGATTTCCTTTAGTCGGGGAGTCTCAGGATCAAACCCAGGGTTAGCAAAAGTTCACGAGAGTTGAAATTTTATGTAGTCACCCAATCTCTAGATCTCTTATGGTTAAGATAAGGTGGGCCAATTTCAGAGTAGTCAGCAGTTGTCAGAGTTGATGAAGTAGTCAAAAGCAAATGAAAGAGTGACACATGGTGAGGTGGGCCCAAGTTTTGATAGCTTAGTCATGTGATCTTGTATTGTAGAGTGAATATTCCATATAGTTTCAAGATCACAAGACTTACATAGTCAGGAAGTCTCAGTGAGAAATGACATATTTTTTTCTAGATAAGAGACTCAGTGACCACCATCAGATTACAATAAGATCAACACTTTTTAGGTGATCACTCAATAAAGGGAGAATATTATTTTATATTTCACGACTGTGAGGTTCTCTTCAGTTAAGAAATCTCCTAATGAAAGGGAAAATGCCAGAGATATTGAGAGACTAAGAGACTACCATCATATCAAAGTGAGATCAATGCTTGTCACATGATCACTAGACAAATCCAAGGTTAATAAAAAGGTCAGGAGATGCAACGACTAAAGGGAAAAGAGAACCTAAGGTGAATGCAGAGTTAGGGTTAAGAACAGAAGTGGTGCTCAGGTAAACGAGAAAGATCTAACGACTGCATTTTAAAGATAGATCAATTTTAAATATTAGTTGTTGATCGATAAAAGCTTGGCACCACCTCTAACCATTTATATATTTAAATTCAAATATCTAAGAAGTACTAGATTCGAATAGTTATGGAAAGCCTAAGTTGCAGAGAGGTAGATGGATCAAGGTAGCTAATCTGCAGGAAGATATAGTAATGAAATGGACATGCAAATACATATTTGATCGATCAGGATATTTTCATGGCCATTTATGATCAGAAATGACTGAATTAGGGTTTTTTATTATTCTATGAAAATCTATGTAACCCTAATTGGATTTTTTGCTCCTACCTGCATGCAATAGAGATGTATATAATAGTTTTTTGGAGCTTTTAGAGCTTAGAGTTTACAATTGTAAAAGAGAGGTTTTCTTTCTTAGGAGTTATCCAAGGCATTCTTTCTGTCCTCTGGCTTCTGCAATTTGTAACCTTTCATTGGGGTTTAGATATTGCAAAGTTATTTTGTGACATTCTTTCTGTCTCTATGCTTTCTTGTCTAAATTTTCTCTTAATGGATTAAGTATATGTATGTTTTCAATAATATCTTAGGGTTCCTGATCCCTCTTTCTTTCTACAATTCATGTATCTTCCTATGGATGATTTGATTTGAATGATCTTGTGGGTATACATCAACCCCCTGACAATCTATCTCATTCCTATACCTAGTTACAAAAGTGAATGATTGTTTGTAGGTTATAGATTGTGTCTAAATTCTTAGGAATGCTATTTTTTGTGAAATTCTCTCTTTCCCTGAATAGTCTCTTTCTATTGCAGACCCTTCTATGAAATATTGATGCAAACCTATTTAGTGAGTTGTGATCTCCTAGACCTAAGTTCATGCACTAATTTCATCCTCTATACTATAATTCATATCATTTTTTCGGTGTATCACCTAGTAGGATACTTTTCTTTCAGTCATTTCCCTTTCCTACATTCCTCCTATCCCTTTTCCCTCAAGAGTTTACTATCATGTCAAGAAGAGAAAATTGAGGTGATTATCCAAGAGGAACCAACCTAGAACCTGGAGGTCTCATCTCAGTTAGCATAGGTCCCACAACCTGGAGATGATTCCCATGTTATACTAGGTTATCAAGACCAAGAGAGATTGAACCAAGGGTGAAAAATTAGTGTATAACATTTCTGGCATGCCCAGTGGGACATCAAAAATAATTTCATCTTTGAAAGATTATTTTATCTCTGATATACTAATTGCATAATACAGACCTTTCAAAGGTTGATATTCAAGTATATTTGGTGACTCCACTAATTTCATAAATTTAGGCTAACCTTGTTCAATGTTTATGAGAAGGATTGAGACTAGGAGCTCAAAGCCCACTGAATTTTCAGAGTTGCCCTTAAAAGGAAGCTACAAAGGTAGATCAACACAGAGAACATCCCCTGCAAGAAGAGTACAGTCTACACCACCTGATACTTTAGAAAGGAGACCTTTTCCCTTTCATATCAGAAGAAGAGGAAGATCTCTAACTAGAGATCTAGAGGAAGATGCAGATCTAGCATCAAATACAACTTACATAGTTGCTACTCAGCAAATTTCAGCTCCTAAAATGGCTAGGCAGTTTGCCTTTGCACCCTTCAACTAGGGAAGTCCATTAAAATTTTCTCAACATCATGATGTGCCCTTGGTGGCACTAAAGAGTTTACCTAATTTCAGAGGTGAAGGACAAACTACATCTTTTGAACACTTTAGAGATGTGGCCACTATCTGCAGCATACATAATATAACTCAAGAAGATGTGGCCACTAAGTTGTTAGCAACCTCCCTCAAGGCTAAGGCTCTTGAATGGTTTAGAACTCTAGCTATTGGTTCTATTAATTCATTAGATGGATTAGGGGATGCTTTGATTCAACACTTTGAAGATAAATTAGACAACCTATCATTGGTTGAGTAGTTGACAACCATTAAGAGAGACCCTCAAGAGCAAATGACAGACTATAATAGTAGATTTCTCAAAACATGGAATAGAATTCCAGTCTCAATGAGGCCATCAGCTGATCATGATTTCTTATACTTCTTGCAAAGCTTGAATGGTCAAATATCTATCATGATCCAATCTATGGGTGGTACCTCTTTACCCCAAGCTTTTGACACAGCTATCAGAGCTGAAAATTGTTTAATCTAGGTAGACATGATAGCAAGAAGGCCACCCATGCCCATCTTCCCTAATATTCAGCCCATTGCACCTCTACAAGTACCTCCTTTTACCCCTATTCCCATCATATTAGCACCTCAAGCTAGTGCAAGCAGTCAGGAGCTAAAGGCAAGTTTCTCTCAAGAATTACAAGAGATGAAGAATAGTCAACAAAGTAGTCAGCAAGAAATGACAAATTTTCTATAGAGTTTAACTAAAGAGGTTGCAAACCTAAAGAAGCAAGGGCAAGGTATCAAACCCCCCTTTCAGCCATAAGGCCAAGGTCCTAATCAATAATATCAGAATCAAGGATAGCCTTATCAGCAAAATAGGCCACCATACCAAGGAGGATATCAAGGACAAAGGCAAAATTTTAATCAAAGACCTTTCCAACCATACAACCCTACACCTCTTAATTCTGCAAATCTAGTTAGGGACATGGTTCCTAGTCAAAATAATATGGCCTTGGACAATGAATGGTGTTT
Source organism: Chamaecyparis obtusa (assembly GCA_027943335.1). Classification (NCBI taxonomy): domain Eukaryota; kingdom Viridiplantae; phylum Streptophyta; class Pinopsida; order Cupressales; family Cupressaceae; genus Chamaecyparis; species Chamaecyparis obtusa. The sequence continues at coordinate 100,064 of BSBK01003052.1, read as the reverse complement.
CCCTTGTAATCAACCTCACCATCAAGCTACATGTTCAAATATATGGATGAATCAAGCACTAATGGTTCAAAATGCCTCATATACTCAATCAGAGGCCTCTTCAAGTGGATCAATTCATCAACAAGAATCACAAGTTGATGAGACTGCTCTTTTCAATTGGGAGCAAAAGGAATTTGATGGAGTCAATGGTGAATTTTCCATTGTTTCCAACCCAAGATCAAAGAGAAGAGCTCAAGACATGGAGTGAGTAGATTCTAGGACTAAAGCTACTACATCTGTAGAACCACTACAACAAGCTACTCCCACCATATTGAAGAAGGCTCCTATCATTACAAGCAAAGAAGGCTAGAATCTCAAAGAAGTGGAGCCCATAATAGTAAAAACACATCAAAAAGTACATACTATGACACCTTTCAACATTGTAGACAAGATGAAGAAGGTGAATGTTACCATGTCTATGTGGGACTCTTTGGCTATTCCAGGACAACTTGATATTTTGAAGAAAGCCATGACTAAAGTAAAACCTCCTTAGCTTGCAAAAGAGACTACAAAGCCAGTGTTTGTCAACACTGATCAAGAAAAGGAGGCTCCAAGTTGCAACTCCAAAGCAATACCATTCAAGGTAGGAACTCAAAACCCACTCCCTTTTATGTATCTTTAATTATTGGAAAACCCTTAGTACATAACTATATGGTAGATAGTGGAGCTACTAGTACTGTAATGCAAAAAATGGTAGCTGACCAACTAGGACTTAAATCCGAACCCTTCCCAAAAAGGTTACACAACTTGATGGATCCTCAGTCAATAGAGTGAGTGTAGCCAAGGATACCAGTCTAATCCTTCATGCAAGTCCTAATTTCTCCATCCTACTTGATATATATATCATAGATCTCCTTACTTTATTTTCCATATGTCTGTCAAGGGAGTTTACAACCAAGATAGGAGGCTACCTATCTTCTGACTGGTCTCACATACTCTTCCACACAAGATATGGTACCAAGGTCACCATCAAATCTAAATCATTGGAAGCTCACCATATAGAACCATATATGTCCAATGCCATCAATACAAACTACCTTGCATTTGATAGCAATGACTTCCCAATTATCAAAGAAGCAAACACTAAGATAGAAAATATCCCTGATATTTTACTTGATGAACTAGAATCAGTAAAGGATTCAGAAGCCCAAGAAAATGTTATTTGGGATACTGGTTTGGGAAGCTATTTGATACAAGAAAGTGGATCCATAGAGCCAAACCTTCTCAAAGAGGACACTAATTCAGAGGATCAGAGAAACCATGTTTGGGAATTATTTTTTTATGGAGCTAGAAGTAGACATGGTTTTGGTGGTGGTGCTATGCTAGTGTCCCCAAAAGGATAAAGATACTATACAACTTTTAGATTCAGTTTCTCCTACAATAGCAATACTACAGAGTATGAAAGTCTAGTGAATGAACTGGAGTGGGCTCGAAAAAGAGGGCTCAAAGCCCTAAAAATTTATGGTGATAGTGAGTTAGTAGTCAGCCAAGTGAGAGGGATAAGTGCAACTAAGAATGACACCATGAAAGCATACAAACATAGAGTTTGGGATGCAATTGAAGATTTCCATGCTTTCAATATTGTTGCCATCCCTAGGAAGCTAAATCAAAATGAAGATAGATTAGCTTCTGTTGGATCTTAGTATGAAATTCCTAATAGTATTTCAAAGGAGGAGACCCAACAACATATCAAAATGATTGTCAGACCTTCTATCTCTGATAACAATGTCAATTGGCAAGTGTTTGACAATGATGAGCAGATTCTTCAATTCTTGTTTTAAGATGTTTTCTCAAAACATAATCAAGATAGATTATTGCAAAACTATGGTGACCAAGTAATACAACTTAAGTCTAATAAGATGCCTAGAGGTCTTGTTACCTTAGAAATTCTCATCAACAAGGATGATCAAGTTAAGAAGAACAAAGCTGGCCTGGTAGTTCAACAAGAACATTGTGTTGAATTAGAGTTGGAACCAGGTAAAAGCTTACAATTTGGAAAAGTAAATACTGATTTGGAAAAGCAGGCTTATACCCAATTATTCAAATAGTTCAGTGATGTATTTTCATGGCAATATGAAGACCTTAAAGGTTTTAATCTAGTCCTTCCTTAGCACACTATTGAATTAGAGCCTAATGCCAAACTAGTAAGACAAAAGCAAAGGCCTATTAATCCCAAGCTTGAGCCACTTATGCATAGAGAAGTGCTCAAATTGATAGCAAGTGGTATCATCTACCCCATTAAACATACTAGTTGGTTTTCCAACCTTGTCCCTATTAGGAAGAAGAATGGGGAGTTGAGATTATGTGTTGACTTCAAGGATCTTAATAGGACCTCTTTAAAAGACTGCCATCCATTACCCTCTATGGAACAAATCTTACAATGTGTCTCTGGGTCTGAGAGATTTTCATTATTGGATGGCTATTTAGGATATAATTAGATCCTAGTTAATGAAAGGGACCAATACAAGACTGCATTTACAACCAAGTGGGGAACCATGGCTTATCAAAAGATTCCCTTTGGTTTTTCAAATGTAGGTGCTACTTTTTAAAAGGCAATGGATATGGTCTTTAAAGGCCTCATGTACAAGTTTGTACTGGTCTACTTACATGACATAACTATTTATTCCAAACATGTAGTAGATCATATCAAACATCTGAGGAAGATCTTTGAAAGGTGTAGAGAGTTTGGGATATCTCTTAATCCCAAGAAAGGTGTGTTTGCAGTTCATGAGGGGAAATTGTTAGGATACATAGTGTCCAAGGAAGGAATCACAGTAGACCCTAAAAGGATTGCAGCCATCCTAGAGTTACCCTTGCCACATCATAAGAAAAGCCTTCAATCTTTCATAAGAAGGATTAATTTTGTTAGGCGTTTCTTGCCTGATATTGCAGATTTACTAAAGCCTGTGACAACCATGTTAAAGAAGAGTTTAGCCTTCAACTAGACTAAAGAAAGGAAAGCCAATTTCCAAGCTATCAAAGAAGCCTTGACAGAATCTCCTACTCTATTAAACCCAAATTTCAATAAGGATTTTATCATTTATGCTTATGGAGGTCATGATGCTATATCTGCAATGTTGACTCAAGAAAATTTGGATGGATTGGAGCAGCCTATTGCTTTCTTCGGCAAAGGTTTAGAAGAGTATGAATAGAGATACTCTTTTGTGGAAAAACATGTACTTGTTGTGGTAAAAAGTCTTTAAAAGTTTAGATATCTATTCACCCATAGCAAGGTACACTTGAAGGTTACTCATCCAAGTGTCAAAGATTTTTTGCTTTCCAAGGACCTAAATAAGAAAAGAGCTGGTTGGGTTACCAAAGTGATGCAGTATGACATTGATATCCAAACCACCAAATAGGTTAAAGGAATAGGTCTTTGTGAGCATTTGGCAGAGGATGAAAGTTCAAAGAAATCAAAGCAAATAGATGCATCTCGGATTGTGCATTCTACAGAAGAACATGCCAAGGCAGTAGGTTGGCTGCCTAACATGATTCATTTTTTGAAGATAGGACAATGTCCTACAGATCTAGATTTAGCAAAAATAAGATATTATTGATTACAATCTATTCCCTTTGTGCTAATAGATGAAGTTCTTTTTAGAAAGGATCACAATGGTGTCCTTTTGAGATGTATTGATTTAGAAGAGATAGCTATTGTCCTATTTGAATTTCATGATGGACCTTCTAGAGGTCACTTTTATCCTAGGACTACTACTTTTAAAATCATGAGGGCCAAATACTATTGACCATCTATTTTTAAGGATAGTCATGATTATGTGATAAAATGCATCAAATGTGCCATGTTTGCAGGAAAAGAAAGGCTTGCAGCTCTACCCCTTTAGCCAATTAGAATAGAACAACCTTTCATGAGATGGGGCATAGACTTTATTGGCATGATTAATCCTCCATCTAGTGCAGGCCACAAGTGGATAATCACTACAATAGATTATTTCACTAGATGGATAGAAGAAGTTGCATTGAAATAATCAAATGAGAGTGTTGTCTTAAGTTTTTATGATGACATAATTCACAGATTCGGCACTCTAGACTCCATAATATCAGATAATGCATTGGCATTCATAGGCCTTAAAGTCTCAGAATGGGCAATCAAAAATGGAATTTATCTGAATACAAGTTCAAATTACTATGATTAGGGAAATGGTTTGGCATAATCAACTAATAAGAACTTGATTAGGATAATCAAGAAGACTTTGCAGGATAACCAAAGAGATTGGCATACTAAATTAAAATCTACCTTATGGTTAGATAGGATAACCCCAAAGAAGATCATTGGGAATTCTCCTTATATGTTAGTATATGGCAGAGAAGATAAGTTGTCCATTTCAATTGAATTGCCAACTTTGGACTTAGCCACTCAATATGTCCTATTTGAAGAAGGAGATCCCTTACAAATCAAATATGCTCAGCTGATGGAGTTAGAAGAACTCAGGGATAAATCCATGAAAGATATGGAGTTCCATCAGATACAAACAAAGAAAAGTTTTGATAAAAGAGCTAGGGCTAGAAATTTCAAGATTGGAGATATAGTCCTCAAGTGGGATGAGTTCAGATCAAAGCCTGGTAGACATACAAAGTTTGATTCCTTCTGGGGTGGACCATTTTTTATTACAGAATGCAAGGGGCCTAATGCTTTTCAGCTATCAACTCTTGAAAGAGATGCCTTGCCTATATTAGTTAATGGATTCCATTTGAAGCCTTGTTTTGAGGTCAATCTTTCCTTGTAAATACCTGTAATTATGTTTCCCTACTTTTATGTCCCTACTTTCTAGGTTAGTTTTTCCTGCTTTTCAAGAAGTCCTCATGCACACTTTTGTTCCTCCTAGTTCCAAGTCTATCTCTTTGTCAGGAATTTTTTAGTTTAAAAGATGACTCCATGCCTAATGAATTATTTAAAGGCTATTGATCTAATGTCTAGTAGGCTGACATCCAGTAGAAATCCCTAAAATGTTACCCAAAAATTCATGATTCCACACAATTTTGGCCAGAGGTTGAGCTTTATCCAAAAATTTTCATTACATCCTGTCGAGAGCCTTGAGAAATTTTTATGGTCTTGTACCTTTTCCTCTACTCTTTGCAATTATTTAACTCTCTAGTTTGATAGCCTTTTAATTTGAAAATATGACCATTGTAGGTAGAAAACCCTAAAAACCCTAAGGCCTATTCTTTTTCATCGTTACTTTTCTAGCCACTTAGGTCTTCTATTTTCCATGTGCTCTTTTCCATCATTGACTGGTCACGAGGTCTCTAAATCCTAGAAAAATATTCCTTTTCTATCTCCCGATCCCATGACTTCCATTTATCTCTTTGTCTCCTAATCAAAAAGCATATTCTATTTTCATCTAGTGACTTAGCCGTGGTCCCTTCAGTCGGGTGATCTCATAATGTAACCTTGAGTTAGTAATTCTTCAGGAGATCCTGTGACTAGTCTATTTTCCCTAAATGCAGTTATAACTCATGTCAACACTGGGTTAAGAGTTTCTCTTTAGTCAGGAGGTCTCATGATCAAACCCATAGTTAGCAAAAGTTCATGAGACTTTGAGTTTCTTCAGTCAGGCAATCGCTAGATATTACCATGGTCAAGTGATGGTCAGCTCAAAGTAAAGACAATGAAAAATGATAGTATGCCATGTGCCTTCAGTGGGCTCAACCTTATAAACTTAGTCTCTCAGTCATGAGAACCATGATAGAATATTCTTTTCTATCAAGCGACAATGAGACTTACACAGTCGAGTGATCTCATAATAGAAAGGGAATATTCAAAAGGTTCATGTGACTTGTAAGTTAAGGTGCAGTCACCTAATCTCTAAATTTAAATACATGATAAAAGTTGGGTTATATTTCCTTCAGTCGGGGAGTCTCATGATCAAACCCAAGGTTAGCAAAATTTCACGAGACTTGAAATTTTATGCAGTCACCCAATCTCCAAATCTCCTACGGTTAAGATAAGGTGGGCCAATTTTAGAGTAGTCATCGATTTTTAGAGTTGATGAAGCAGTTGAAAGCAAATGAAAGAGTGATAGATGGTGATGTGGGCCCAAGGTTTGATAGCTCGATCACGTGATCTCGTCATACAGAGTGAATATTCTATATAGTTGTGAGATCATGAGACTTACACAGTCAAGAAGTCTCAGTGGGAAATGGCATATTCTTTCCCAGATAAGAGACTCAACAACCACCATGAGATTACAATAAGATCAATGCTTGTCGGGTGATTGCTCAATAAAGGAAGAATATTCTTTTCCATTCCACGACTAGGAGGTTCTCTTCAGTTAGGCAATCTCCTAATGAAAGGGAATATGCTAGGGATATTGAGAGACTAAGCGACTACTATCAGATCAAAGTAAGATCAATGCTTGTCATGTGATCACTAGACAAAGCTCGGGTTAACAAAAAGGTCAAGAGATTCAATGAATAAAGGGAAAAGAGAACTTGAGGTAAATGTAGAGTTAGGGTTAAGAATAGAAGCGGTGCTCAGGTAAATGGGAAAGATCTGATGGCTATGTTTTAAAGATAGATCAAGTTTAAATATCATTCATTGATGGATAAATGCTTGGTGCCACCTATGACTGTTTATATTTTTAAATTCAAATATCTGAGAAGTGCCAAATTTGAATAGTTATGGTGAGCTCAAGTTGCAGAGAGGTAGATGGATCAAGGCGTCTTGTCTACAGGAAGATATAGTAATGAAATGGAAACACAAATACATATCTGATTGATTAGGATATTTTCATGGGCATTTATGATTAGAAATGATGGAATTAGGGTTTTCTATTATTCTATGAAAATCTATGTAACCCCAATTAGATTTTTTGGTCCTGCTTGCGTGTAATAGAGATGTATATAATAATTTTTTTTATCTTTTAGAGCTCAGAGTTTACAATTGTAAAAGAGAGGTTTTCTTTCTTAGGAGTTATCCAAGGCATTCTTTCTACCCTCTAGCTTCTATAGTTTGTAACCTTTCATTGGGGTTTAGATATTGCAAAGGTATTTTGTGACATTCTTTCTATCCCTATGCTTTCTTATCTAAATTTTCTCTTAATCAATTAAGTATATGTATGTTTTTAGGAATATCTTAGGGTTCCTAATCCCTCTTTCTTTCTTTCTTTCTCCAATTCATGTGTATTCTTTTGGATGATTTGATTTGAATGATCTTGTGGGTATACTTCAACCCCATAACAATTTGTCTCATTCCTATACCTAGTTGCAGAGGTGAATGTTTGTTTGTACATTATAGATTGTGTCTAAATTCTTAGGAATGCTATTGATTGTGAAATTATCTCTTTCCCTAAATAGCCTCTTTCTATTGCAAACCCTTCTATGAAATATTGATGCCAACCTATTCAATGAGTTACGATCTCCTAGACCTAAGTTCATGCACTGATTTCATCCTCTATACTATAATTTGTATCATCTTTTTGGTGTATCACCTAGTAGGATAGTTTTCTTTTAGTCATTTCACTTTCATGCATTCCTCCTATCCATTTTCCCTCAAGAGTTTACTTTCATGTCAAGAAGAGAAAATTAAGGTGATTATCTAAGAGGAACCAGCCTAGAACCTAGAGGTCTCATCTTAGTTAGCATAGGTCCCACAACCTGGAGATGATTACCATGTTATACTAGGTTATCAAGACCAAGAGAGCTTGAACCAAGGGTGAAAACTTAGTGTATAATAGTAATAAGAAAAGAAGAAGTGTGTGAAGACTCTAGAAGATGTATTAAATATTATCTAGAGTTCAAAGCATTAGGACATCAAAGGAACTGATCTAACAAGAAGTGTCACAATGATAGTTCATCCAGCAAATATAGTGTGTATCTAAGATCAGAAGGTTGTAGCCTTCATCACTTGAGTAGTGAGCTCTTGGATAGTGCATCCTCTCCCATAACAGGGACTATTGTAAAAGACTCCTAACAAGGTTTGATCCTCAACAAGGTCTACTATACTTAAAGAATTGTAAAGCTACTCCTAATAGGGTAAAGGATGTTATAACAAGGATCACAAAACACTAGTGCAAAATATTAGTGGGTATCAATTCCCATCGGGGTTTTTACCTATTTGGGTTTCCCCATAATTATATTGGTGTCATGTGTTGATTTCATGTTTATGTGAATGTTTATTTCAATACTTAAGCATTTAAGTTTAGTATAAAGATTAAAGTGAAAATTTAAAATTCAGTGAACACTAATTCCCCCCCCCCCCCCCTCTCAGTGTTCCCATTCCTAACAAGAAGAAGTAATGATTGCATCAAGTTTGGAGACAAAAGGTAATTTTTTCAACTTAATTCAAAAGCAAGTTGTTTTTTTGCTAAAGTAGATGACATTTGGTTATGGCACAAAAGACTATGTCACATCAATTTTGACAATATAGTAAAGTGAAGAAATGTAAAGGTAGTTAGAGACCTTCCTAGCATTGCAAAACTAGTTGATACAATATGCAGGGAATGTGTGATGGGAAAACATGTGAGGAATTCATTCAGAAGAAAGCATAATTCAATAGAAAAAAAATTGGATGTAGTGGATACAGACTTATGTGGACCAAATCAAACAAGATCATACTATGGTGAAAGGTACTTTATTTTTTTTGTTGATGATTATTCTAGAATGATGTGGGTTGCATTCTTAAAAGATTAATCTAAAGCATTTGAGAAGTTCAATATATTCAAAGCTAAAGTTGAAAATGAGTCTGGATTAAAGATCAAATGTCTAAGATCAGATAGAGGAGGAGAATTCACCTCAGATAAATTTTATGAGTATTACGAAGAACATGGGATAAAGAGACAACTAAGTGCACCTAGAACCCCTTAGTAGAATGGAATTGTAGAAAGAAGAAATAGGATCATACTTGACACAGCGCACACTATCATGATTCAAGGAAAAGATGCACACACCTATTAGAGAGATGCAATCAATATTGCAATATATACTATAAATAGAATCCAATTAAAGCTAGATGCTTACAAGACACCTTATGAGATATGGTTTGAGAATGTACCTATAGTAAAATACTTCATAATCTTTGGAAGCAAGTGCTACATCAAGAGAGATGAAGCTATTGGCAAGTTTGATGCAAGAAGTGATGCAGGTATTTTTCTTGGTTACTCTACTAAAAGAAAATCTTATAGATGTTTTAACTTAAGATTGAAGAAGATTTTTGAAATTTCTCATGTAAATATTGATGAAAATTTTATGATTCAAGAGAGATATCATGATTATGCAACTATGATTGAAGAAGAACCTAGTCCTATCAGTAGAGAAACCATTGTTGAAGAAATGTTTGATAGCATTGATGTATTATTAAATGATCCTAAAATAAGTGAAGAAGAATCAAATAAGATAGATGAAAGAGTCACACCTAATGTTACAAAATTCACATCTAGATACCATTCTAAAAAATATATCATTGGAGATCAAAATAGAAAAGTCATGACAAGATCAAAGGAAAAAAGTTCAACAGTTAATGAAGCAGTGTGTTTACTCTCATAAATTGAACCCTTAAGTGTTGAAGATGCATGTAATGATTCAAATTGGGATAGAGTGTCATGCCCCACAAGGGAAATAGGGAAGAGAATAAAGATTCTCTTAACAAAAGAAAACCTAAGTAAAAATTTATGAAAAATTTTGAACTTTGAAAAGAGTTATGTAATCAAAACTTAAACTTAGATTCCTCCTAGGTTCCCTTCTTATTAAATCCATGATTCATTTAAGTTCATAATTAAACTAACAACAAGATAACTTCTCAAGAAAATTACATCATATCATTAGAAGATTCTTTATGAAATACAAAGTACTTTCATTTCAATTTTATTTTATTTTTTTCTTCTTAACACCATCTATATTCCTAAGAATCTTTTATGAACATTATAACTTTTAAATCAAATAGAATTTATCTAACTCATTTGATACATTACAAATATACTACATTTTATTTTTCAAAAGCTTCACTTAAACAACAATAATGAAAACATACTACATAACTTGAAATTTTTCAAAATATTTCTTTCTTTCCCAACATACATCTTAAACATAAAGTTCACATTTCCCTTTTCCCTTCTTCCTAAGTCTACCCATTCCAAATACATCATTTTGAAATACATTACTGATTACATTGCATTCAACTCCTCATGAGAGGTAACAAGATTTTACATCATGAAATATAATCACAAGGCCTTCATTCTTCAAAACTGGTACATAAGCAAGCATGAATCTTCAAGCATCGTATCTGCAAAAGATACCTCGATAAAAATGTTTACCACCCAACCACATGGATACCTATAAGGCCCACTCCCCCATGCTAGGAGACAAACACAAAGGTCCACAAAGAAGGAATAGCTAGGCCAAACCTAGGGTTGGGTAATCTTTCCCAAAATAGCAAATGAAAAGAGAGTCAAAGTATAGATCTTTCCCAAAAGGTTCTAAGGCTTGGTAGAAACTCTAAGCAACAACCTAAGTGAGTGTCATCACATAGCCCTCACCCCTTGGGTTGTCTTGGTACTAGCCACTCTGGGCCCCGGCCCCCAAGTAGGCACATGTGGGATCTAATGCCTTTTGTACTGACAAGCGTCATTCGATCGTACCTATGCATAGGTACCTTCTCCCACTCCCATCCATAGCCTTTACTAGCGCTAATGGCATGGGAAAGGAATATTTAATCTTTTTAATGTTTTAACCCATTCCCATAAGTTTAATTAGGTTTTCACTTGTTAAATAACTCTTCAGTCAGTTATCCTGGTTCTAGCCACTTAGGGCCCCGGCCCCGCACTGAGAGCCACTCACTAGGTGTCGTTAGGTTTTCTACCCTCAAACCACATATCGAAATCACATCATACACATAGTAAAAGCATATTATAAACACATTTGAGAACTACTACAAAGAATTGAAAATAATAGGATAGTTATGTATGTTTAGAGAAATTAGGTACGTTAAGAATGTTTAGAATGTCTTGATCCTCTTAGAAGACTCTAAACCCTAAATTGCTCCTTACAAACATTCTATCTCAATAAAGGCATTTAAATGTACTGAACATAATCTCCACTAAATAAGGAATGAAAAATCTTCAGGTTTATACAATATTTCTTTCTAAACCTAAAACTTGGCTAATCCTGAAAATTGTCTAAGTCTGATTTAATTAAAAATCTAAAATTTAAAAGTTACAACTTAACTCCTAGGAACCTGAAACCTATTCCAATGGATTCAAAGGGTACCTAATCTCTTTATACAAGTATAACTTAAAGTATAAGAAATTAACTTATACTTAAATGTTATACTTGTATAAAGAAAAAGTATAATTATTGTGCTAGTTGGTCTAAAAATTTTACTTCGGTTTTAATATTTAAATTCTTCCACCCTAACCCTAATATACACGTAGCAACTAAACGCATGTAAAAAATGTAGGCAAAAAATATTATTCAGCCAAACGACAGAGATATTCATTCCTGCTAAACTTCTACAGCAGCCTTGCTGGCCTCACGGAATGTTATCTTGTTTATATTGAAATGACAGTGTATTATAAACGGTTGGCTTTCTATAAATGGCTGGCTTTCTATAAATGACAGAGATGGCTGGAGAATGCAACAATAATATATGCCCTAAACTTTAATGGCCTATTTGCATAAATGTTTTGCAACTTGTAATTTGTACACACGGAAATAGAAAACAATCCCATAGCATGAACATTCAATGGCTGGCATTGCACATTAATATATATGTATATGACCAGCAATAATATATATAACCAGCAATGATGCAATATTGTATCAATATTCTGTAATAATACATTATTACAGAATACCTTAATACGTTATTACATGGTATATTAGTGTATTAACATTCCGTAAAAGTAATACACAATATAATAATAATACATTAATGCACACACAGACATTCTGTAATAACATTACACAAAATAATAAATTTAATGCACACACAAACACTACAATAATATTACACAAAATAATAATATTAATGCACACACAAACATTCTACAATACTATTACACAAGATAATAATACTACAATAATGCATATATATATTTTGCAACCATAGTACAATATACAAAAACTTTTCAAGAAATCTAGATTTTTACATTCATTCTACAAAATAAATCTACTTCACGGGATGGATTCCAACCTGGAGTCCTGCGAAGACCAGTTGGAGAAGAAGGAAGATCAAATCCTCTCCAATGTTTCCAACTCTCCTTTGAATCCCTTTTCTTGCAATCTTCCAGCCTCTACCCGTAACAATCCAAATGCCAAACTCACAGAATACGGGACTTCTCTCTTTAAAAATATAAATTTTCTACATTAATAATAATAATCCTCTCCTCGAAATCAACTCTTCTCCCCAACTCCCTTTACATAGGAAATCTTTCCTATAAATAGAATGGAGGAGGTGGTTGCATAGGTAATCCAACCAGTGCAACCATCTCAACTATCCATCCGTTCATGAGATGGTTTTGAAAACTCATTCCCGAAAAGGAATAAATAAACTATAATCTAAGTCCCTAAATTTAAGGATATTAAAATAAATATTATAATCTTAAAACAATTTATTAAATTATGTAACTATGGTAATAGGATAATCCGATTTACCATACCGCTAATTGATCTAATTATTTATTAATATAATAAATAATTACATGGTAATAATTATATATAAATATATGTATGCATATGCATATGTGTGCACCCATATGCCTATGTGTACATATATTATCATTATTATAAATATTATTACAAGCATAATATTATTATTATAAAGCATATTATTATTTTTATTGCTATAGACTCTTTGTCGTTATTTAGTATTAAAAAATAATACCATAAATAAGGTACATTATTATTAATGTTAAACATTAGAATAACATTATTATAAAATATATTGTTTATTCATACCTTAATCCCCATTCTAAAATATATATGTATATATTAAGTAGCCACTAACATAGGTTAGAATTTTACCACTATTATTTAAAACCTTTTTTTATTAATATTTCCTTAGACATTAAAATACCATAAAATTAATCCTTATCATCGGTATTAAAACCACATGGTTTAATTGCACTCCAAATCGCTCCTAATGAGATATGCTACTAAATCATACCCTCAAATGAACAATAATCTACATCCATGATCTACTAACAGATTTGAACATATCATGAAGGCAAGAACTAGCTACAAGCTGCACAATTCCATCAACTACAAAACCACATAAGACATTCACACAAGGGACTGACTCGACAGTTCCCACCTAAGGATAAAAGGATCAAAGGTGAAGTTTCTTCCTGTGGACCTGGTGATACCTTCGTAACAACAACAACAATCAAGGATTTTGAGGGATCGCTCAGACCTATGAAGCCAGGTGGAGATGATACCCGGTACCTGCAATCTTGCATCACCAAGAAGAGATACATATATATACATATGGAGATACAAATCAGATATATGCAAGTAGATGACCAGGATCGATACATCGTGTGGACCTCAACTAAGTGAGTAACTACGACTTCATCCTGGAGTCATGAAAAACACATCAGACACATCCATGAAACATAAAACATCATGATAGTGGTTAGATTCAAATAATTGGGTTAGATCCATAAACATATAAAAATAGATAATTTTCTAATCTCATAAACATGTAATTACTAACCATAAATGAGCATATTCATCATGTCATCATCCACAAAACATAAATGTAAATGTATAGTCTTGACCATAATAATAATAAAATGTCCAAATCAGAAAAGTCTAAGTATCACCATAGGAGAGGTATTACATAGAGCAATGGAAGAAGAGCTAGATCAAATAGTTAGCAATGATACATGGGAATTGGTCCCTACACCTAGTGACAAGAATGCGATTGGAAAAAAGTGGATATTCTGAAACAAGATGAATGAAGATGGTACAGTAGTAAGGAATAAATAAGGAATAGTATGTAAAGGATATGTGTGGAGAGATGGAATTGATTATTTTGATACATTTTCCCATATAAGAATATTGGAAGCCATAAATTTATTTCTAGCTTATGCAACATTCAAATACTTTAAAGTATATCAGATGGATGTCAAGTCTGCATTCCCAAATGGAGAGTTGAAGGAAGAAGTGACACAGGATAGGTAAGGAGGATCCAATTAAGGATAGTCCAAACAAGTAGCCAAACACCACAATGCAAAATTACACAATAAGATAATGTTTTCAATTGAATTTTCATTAACATGCCTGACTATAAGGCCTTTTAGGATAGGGCCAAAAAACATCAAAGTATTTATGCAATCTTCCAGCCAATCCAGCTTTGAAACAAATTAGCAACTTATGCAAACCCTAAGGTAGATCTGAACTTGAGCTCGCAAGCTTCCAAGAAATCTCCTTGTCTCCAATCATGAACATCACTAGTTCTATTATTAAAAAATATCAAAATATAATGTTATCTTCAAGATCTCATAAGATCCAAGATGATATCCTTCTATCTTCCCAAATCTTCCCTCTGAATAGCTACCCAAACACTCCTTAAATACTAATCTTAAGCCACAAGATGGCTAGATGAAACAATTAACTCCTAAGCCAAGTTATCTCCTATTACAAAAAAATATTAAATGCAACAACACTCAACTCATAAATAGCCTTACAAACATTTAATTCTGCATTTTAGCCTCAAGATCTACATAGGAGAATACAACAAAAGCTACCAATAATAAATGCAGCAAGTCAGCCAACCAAATCTCCAAGAACTCTAGTCGATAAACTAGAACAACCAACCATCAATGAAACAACTGACCAAGCCAAGAAACACTGAGAAACATAGGCATCACTGAGCACAAGTTTGACTGAGCACAAGATGTTTCATCAAGTTCCTTCAGTGATTGAACTTCCTTCAATAACTGAGATTGTCGCTTAAAGTTGCAACCAAGTAACATAGAACCAAAACAACACACTTCTTTGCAGATTCACCAAGTACCCTAGAATTCCCCTGCACCAGACACCCTAGGTTTGAAAAGATGTTCTCATAGGATGGAAGAACATCTTTCGAGATTCAGCACATAAACCTTGAACTAGTTCTTCACATATAAGTCCAACTTTTCAGCTTGCATACTCTTCCACTTCTTTTTCCTCTATCTCTTCAAATATTTCCTTGATAATACACAAGCTTGTTCTCCATACTTATCATTATTTCTCTTAGGATCTGACAACTCAAATTGGCTACCAATACTCTGACTCCTCCTACCGAATGTTGTATCCAGCAAAGGCATGAGGAAAAAATTCTTGTCATCATTCTCAATAGTAAACAATTCTTGAAACAATCATACATAGCTCTGCAATCATATTGCCAAGGTCTATCGAGCAATATATGACAACTATTCATCTCCAATATGTCACACAACACTAGTTCCTTATACTGGCCAATCTAAAAATCAACAAAGCACTACTCCCTCACTTATAGAGCATGAACATTTTGTAACCAATCAATCCTATAAGGATGAAGGTGTTTCATTCTATTCAAACCAAGTTTCAAAATCATCTCCTCAGCAACAAGGTTATCAATACTACCACTATCAAAAATTACATCACAAATTTTACCTCTATACTTGCACTGAGTTCTGAGCAAGTTACTCCTCTAACAAGGTTCCCCCTTTGCATCGAGAAATGTTATCCAAACTAACAAGTTCTCAGATTCAAGTTCATTCTGAATGCTCTCATTTACTATAGCATTCCATCGGTCACCAAACTTCTTCTGTGTAAACTCAAAAGAATGGTGTCCTTCTTCACCATAATTATAACAAGTACCCTTAAAGATAACTTTATCTATCTTCTTCTTCAGTTCTACAGGCTTCAGTTCATCTTCAATAGTCAGTTTATCCTTCATCAAGTAATCAATTTTCTCCTTCCCTCAAAGATTACTATGTTGTTTCCTTTTCAACTTATCTTCTTCCTTCAGAGCACACTCATAAGAATCTTTAACTGAATCAATCTACAACATACCAAGCTCATCCTGAATATTAAATCTCAAACCATTCACATACCGAGCTAATTTTTCTTTACCAGGTTCTCTATGTCCAAACCAAATAGTCAACTTATAGAACTCCTTGGTATAGCCTTCCATAGTCAAATATTTTTACTTTAGATTCTGCAACTTCTTAAACAAGTCAAGCTCATAGTCAGAAGGCATGAACTTAGCTTTCAATTTAGTTACCATCAACCTCCACCAATTGATCTTCATTTCACATTCATATTCTCTATCTCTTTGTAATTATTTCCAACAAAGAGAAACATGTCCTTTCAACTTAGTCTATGCCAATCTTACTCGAAGAGGATCTTCAATTTCTTCAAGCTCAAAGAAATATTCTAATTCACTAATTTAATCAATCAAGTCCTTGGGTCTCAAAGTACAAGAGAAAGTAGAAAATTCCATTTGGTAACTAGTACTTAACCAAGCACTAGATCTATCTCTCTGATCATCTCCACTAGATCCATCAGCTTCAAAGTCCTTAGTAGCTTCCTCATAACCATCATCAGTACCAAGATTCCTTGGCATACCAGAAATATCTCTCACGACCTTAGTGATCATGTCATTCTTCATCAATTCCATCTTAGATCTAAACTCAACTTTAGCTTTCTCTATAATCTTCAATTCCATAGCATCACAGAGATCTACAATCGCTCTAGGGTCCAATCTTCTCGGAGGCATCCTTCAAGATTTTTGAAAACCCAAAGAAATAAGTCACCAACTAGGTCCTATACAAATAGCCTCAATTGAAGATTGGTTTGCACACTCAAGATCTTCAAGCTTTGATACCACTTGACACAAGATAGGCAAGGAGGGTCCAATTAAGGACAGTCCAAACAAGAAGCCAAACACCACAATGTGGAATTACAAATCAAGACAATTTTTGAGCTGAACTTTCATTAACATGCCCAACTATAAGGCCTTCTAGGTTAGGGCCAAATACAATCAAATTATTTTAGCAATCTTCCACCTAGTCCATCTCTAAAAAAAATTTGCAGCTGATGGAAACCCTAAGGTAGATCTGAACTTGATCTCACATGCCTTCAAATAATATCCTTGTCTCTAAGCATGAAAACCATTAGCTCTACTATTAAACACTATTAGAATACAATCTAATCTTCAAGATCTTGCATGATACAAAATTCTATACTTCTATCTTGCCAAATATTCCCTCTAAACAACTACCCAAACACTCCTTAAATACTAATCTTCAGCCACAAATCAACTAGATGAAACAATTAACTGCTAAGCCAAGTCGGCTCCTATTACAAACAAATATTAAATGCAACAATAGTTGGCTCATAAATACCCTTAAAAATATTTAAATCTCCATGTCAGCCTCAAGATCTAAATAGGAGAATAAAAGAAAAGCTACCGATAATAAATGCACCAAATCAGCCAACCAAATCTCCAAGAACTCCAGTCGGTAAACCAAAAAAATTGAGCATCAGTAAAACAACCGACCAAGCCAAGAAACACCAAGAAACACAAGCATCACCAAACATAAGTTCCACCAAGAAGAAGAGGTTTCACCAAGTTCCTTTAGCGATCGAGCTTCCTTCAATAATCAAGACCATTGGTTAAAGCTGTAATCGATTACCATAGAATCAAAACAAAACACCTCTTTGTAGATTCACCAAGTACCCTAGAATGCCCCTACATCAAGAAGTCTACATAGAGGATCTTGAAGGATTTACTCTATCAAAAAAACATGATATGGTATGCAGACTGAAGAAATCCCTTTATGGACTTAAACAAGCCCCTAGAGCATGGTATGAAAGATTAGATGGTTACTTGACTAAGATTGGATTCAAGAAAGGAGTAGCAGATAGTAACTTGTTCATAAGAGAGACACTTGAAGGATTATTACTAGTTGCTATTTTTGTTGATGACATTATTTTTCTTGTAATGAAAAGCTTAGTGCAAAATTTTCTAAAGAGATGCAGAGTGAATTTGAAATGAGCATGATTGGTCCTATCAAGTACTTTTTGGGATTGAATGTTTAGAAGATAGACAAAGGTATTTTCATTAATCATTCTAAGTATGTAAAAGAGATATTAAAGAAGTTCAAGATGGATGATTGAAAGCCAGTAAGTACCCCTATGATAACATGAAGTAAGCTTTCAAAATATGATGATTCTATAGTAGTAGACAAGACCCTTTATAAGTCTATGATTGGTAAACTCATATATCTTACTCAATCTAGACCAGATATTACTAATGTAGTTGGTATTTTTGGAAGATTTGTAGCATAACCCAAACAAATTCATCTTTTGGTAGTAAAGAGGATATTCAAATATTTGAAAGGAACTATAGACTATGGTTTATAGTATCCTAATTTAGAGAATGTAAAACTTCATGTATATACAAATGCAAATTGGGCAGGTTGTGTTGATGATAGGAAAAGGACCTCAGGAGGAGTAGTATTTCTTGGAGATAGACTTGTTACTTGGAAAAGAAAGAAGTAGAATTGTATTTCTTAGTCCATAGAAGAAGCAGAGTATGTAGCAGCAACATTAAAGTGTTCTACAATTGTGTGGATCAAGAAAATGATAAAGGATTTTAGAATTTAGATTGATTACCCTATTGTTATTCATTGTGACAACACTAGCACTATCAAGATGTCAAAGAACTCTATGATGCATGCAAAGAAAAAACACATTGAGGTAAAATATCACTTCCTAAAAGACAAAGTTGCATACAAAGAATTAAAATTGGATTATGTGAGCACAAAAGAATAGCTAGCAGACATTTTTAGAGAGCCTTTATCAAAGGATACATTTGAGTATCTCAGAGATAAGCTAGGAGTAATTCCCTTCCCTGGATCTGATTAGAGTTTGCAATAGTGCATCCATCCTAAGTGACTAATGAATGGTTGACTACTCTCCTTAAGTAGTACCTATGCTTATTTGTCTTGGCACCCTTTTCCATTGATGTCAAAGGGGGACTGAATATATAGTCATGAAAAACAAAATAGTTAGGGGGAGTATGTATTAGTAAGGGGAGTGTATAGTAAGAAGATGTAGAAGTTGATATTCAGAGCATTCAATAGTAGATGGAGGATTCATCATCGGGGGAGTTTTGTTGAGGAAATTGATAATGTTATAAAATAATTGTATGTTTCGATTGGTGGTTTTTTTCATTCCATATGTTGCCATCAATACCAAAGGGGGAGATTGTTCAAGATTTTCCAGCAAGCCAGTGTTGACTATATGTTTGTCATTGATGACAACATATGGTAAGAAGTGTGCATTGAAGTCTTATGTAGAGAGACTTGAGCATATGTTTCTTAGATATGTTATCAACATGATATCATAGATGCAAAGGTTGATTCTAGGTGCAAACAATTGTGTAGTTGTTTGTATCAGTAGTGTTCCTGACAGTGTTATAGAAAGAGTTTTGTATGTGATTCTTAGTATGGTTATGATGGAGCCTTGGGAACTTATATTTTTGTTGAAGACATGTTTATGATGCTATGTTCATGGACACAGAGTCAGTTGTGCAATTGAAGTTGAGCAATGATGTTTCTATATTTTAGTTACAATTTCCTAAGATTCTCTGATGGAGCCGACAATGTTTATATTGTTTTAGTAGTTGCGCCTCTCATTTTTATATGAATGTTTTATTTCATCTTTGGTGATGAGTTAAGAATTTTTGGTTAAGAGTGCATAACATATTTCAGCATGAGAATAAATTTTTAGTTAATTTGGTGGAGCCCACTATGTGAAGCGACGCATCTACTCATATTAAGTTGAGCAATCCTATTTGTGTTGCATTCTTGGTTTAGCTATTGGAGATGTTATTGAAGAGTTATATTGTTTCTCTATTATGATTTCAAGGAATTTCTAATAGGCTGACTTGATTATATCATTTGGAGAAAGATACTGTTAGGAATAGTCCCAAGAGATAACTATTAGGAATGGGAACACTGAGAGGGGAGGGGGGGGGGGGGTGAATCAGTGTTCACTATATTTTATCTCTCTACTTAATCTTTGAAATTAAATGCATAAGTACTAAAATGAACATCCACATAAACATGAAACATGAAATCAACACATAACACCAATATGGTTATGGGGAAACTTAAATAGGTAAAAACCCCAGTGGGAATTGACACCCACTAATATTTTGTACTAGTGTTTTATGATCCTTATTAGAAGATCCTTAACCCTATTAGGAGTCTCTTTACAATGTATTAAGTAGAGTAGACCTTGTAAAGGGTCAAACCCTATTAGGATTCTTTTAAAATAGTCCCTGTTAGGGGAGTGGATGCACTATGATAGAGCTCACTACTCAAGTGGTGAAGGCTATAACCTTTTGATCTTAGATACACACTTTATCTACTGGATAAACTGTCACTGTGACACTGCTTGTCAGATCAGTTCCTTGGATGCACTGATTCTTTGACCACTTACAAAGATCTAATACATCTTATTGTCTCTTTTCATACTTCTTCTCTTCTTATCACAACTCTCTATCCACTTTTGTCTTAATTACAATGGGTGCATCTCATATTTATATGCGCATACAAAATAAACAACTAGGTCGGCCCTTACACCTATTACATACAATGCTTCTAATTGAATTGGCTCAAGCATGTTTAAAAAAAAACATATATACATGTAAGAAACCTAATTACAATGTGTGCATAGCCTTTACATCATTAGAATATAACCACAACTCAAAATGCTGACAGTTGGCTGCTTACTCTATTCTTTTCTGGCACACACTAGATGTATAACTTCAACTAACTCTATCTTTCTCATACTTGCATATATGATCATGTTCTCATAGAATAAGCATGAATATAGTCTAACCAACTTATCTTCTAGGGTGCATACCATAACTCAGTCATACGCACATGCGCTGATGCTCTAAGCTTCAGTAACTTTGTACACTATCCAGTCTTCAACACTTAGCTAATTTTTGATCTTCCCATCAAGTGCGCTGACTCCAAACCACTATATGACTTTGTTTCCATAATGAAAACAATATACTAAGTCATATACATCAGTATAGCCAACTTTCCAACAATCTCCCCCTTTTTCATTGATGGGAAAAAACAAATATGGCCAAGTTGCTAATTGTCCTTAATACAAAAAGCTTGTCTTATATATCCCTACACATATATTTATATCTTATATCTCCTTATACATATCTACAATCCATATTCTAAACATACTCCCCCTTTGACATTAATAAAAAAGGTGTGTCAAAACTGAATCTACAAAAACTTACAGTGATAGAACATCTAGATATGCAATCTGTAGATTTTGGATCTCCTTCTTCCAAAATGTGATCAGCTAATTTACAATCTAGAGATGGGTGCATAAAGCATATTGTAGCTTCTCCATCTTCTCTAGATTAGTTCTAGGGCCTTGATCATATGTCACCATGGTTTCATTGATCTACTTGATATTATAATTTAGTATGTCTAATAAGGGCACAAGAGCATTCCTTAACTAAGTCTGCCTAGCCCTTATCTTGATAATCTCTTTTTTTCCTTCTCAATCTTGTCTAACTATCCTTGGTACACATTTTTGCATATGTTTAGATCAAAAGATGGATCTTCTACTAATTTTCTTATGCTATCTATCATGAATTCTACCTCTTGTACCTTTTTGTATAGATCACCAATTAACTTGTCTTGGTTCATACATTTGGCAATGATCTTTCTTCCCTTTGCTGCAAACTCCTTCAGGGATGCTTGACCAGCCTTTAGTGAGCTTAGGCCAAGTGTATAGTTGCTAACTAATTCACTTAACTTCTTCTTCAAGTACATATCCTTTGCAACTAAGGATGTAGATTCTTCCAGGCTAGAGAAATTTCTTTTGAATTGTGAAATGACTGCACTTACATCATCAACAAAGTGTACCTTGGATAATGTCTTGTCTATAGGTACAAACTATTTAGTATGTTTACTGACTCTACAAGGAGAGCATTCCTCATCACTTGTTTCTCCTTGGACTTCTCCATAGCTAAGATGCTAAACTTAATCAGGTCTTTTTCTCCCCATGAGTCCAAACTAGTTGTGTTAGGTGTCAAACTTGACAACAATGCTGCTAGGGGAGTGATGGGAGTGCTATCCATCACTTCTTGTTTTACCTTGATTTGTTCATCTAATGTTTCATCTTTTTTTTCACTTCCTTTTATCTCTTCTTCTCCTTTTTGTTTTTCTCCTTCTTTCTTATCTTCCATCTTTTCTTCTTCTTTCTCATTTGTTATATCCTGAATCAAAATTTCTTCTTGATGAGTAGGAGGAGTGTTACTACATAAGATTTTAGCTTCTTCTATGCTCACAAAAGATTCTTCAAATTTGTCCAACTCAGTGTTAGTGGCCACCATGGCTATCTCCACATTATCAATGATAATGGTGCTATCTTTTAGTGACTCTGTCATGGGCACATACTTTTTTGCCTCTTTTTGTGTTTCCACTATAGGTGTTGAATCCTGAGGACCTGTTACTTATGCATTAGTGGGCTCTACCACCTTGACTTCCTTTAAGGGTGCTTGTGTTGTGGGCACAATAGCTAGATACATGTGTCTATTCATGCTTTATTTCCTTGATGTTGTCAATTAGTTGTGTGTGCAAGATCTCACACAGGTTGAACTCTCCATTTTCATTAACAATTCTTATGGTTGCAAGAATTATGGTTGCAGACACACTGTTTACCTTGCTGGTGTGTTAAAACCTATATCCAAGTATCATAGACACCAATTTTATGTCATCTTTCTCAATAGGCTCTATGGTCATTCCATGCCTATCACTCCTTGACTTGCAAGTCTGTTCAACAATCTTCCTCACATCTTTACCCACTAGAAGGACATCACCTATCCTTGAGAGCCCTATCATCTCATGAATTAGGTCACTGGTAATTCTAACTAACACTTCACCTATCCAAAATAGGTCATCACGAATCCTACTTAGAAGAATCTTAATCCATTATGATCCATAGAACTCATATGCTGTATCATACTCCACTATAGGGTGAGTATCCCACTATGCATACTCATCCAAGAGGGTTTCATCTAGTTTTAACATAGTTTCCAAGTGTGCCCTTAATCTATTCAATCCTATTAGTTATTTCTTATAGTAGATGTATGCCCTAATGTCCTCGACATTCATAACGCCCATAGCCATGTGGGAGAATGCCCCTTCTAGCTCATCTAGTGTAGATTTAAATGGATTCCTCTTAAACACATATCTTTTCTTCTCTGCAACATCAAATACTATAGGAGTAGCCATCACTTACTTGTATATTGCTTTCACAAAGGTTTCCAAGAGATTCTAAATTAGCGCGATGAACTAGGGTTTTCGCAATCGATCAAATGCACAACAAATCACTTGAAGAATCAAACTACAATCCTTTTCAATCAAATGCTAAGGCTCTTCTACTCTTCAATCACTCTTAATTTGAATGCAATGAGAGAAATTTTAACTTCTATGTACTTTAAAGTAGAAATTCTACCATTAATGCTTATCGCGTAAACCAAGTTGTCACTTGGAAATTTATAACTTTCATTCTACAAACAATTAGAAAGTTCTATCTTGCATGAAGGTTCCCTTAGTCTCCAAAAGCTTAAGTCTAAAGGCACATACTCTGAGAGTGAGGATACCAGCCATGCAAGGGTCTAGAGCTAAATTAGCTCCCCCTATGACCCTGAGGGCCATTCATCCAGATGTAGAGGGTGTGTCCATTATGGATGCATCCAATACATACTCATCAAACTTATCTTTCTTTACTTCTGACAAAATCATGCTCGCATCCTCTAAGGCTTTCACAAACTCGAATTCTCCTTCAACATCCACTACTAGTTCTTTGATCTTTTTAGGGCTTTCCTAACCTTGCGTCATTGATCTATAGAACTTTGAGATGTGTCCAACCTTTTCACAAGAGTGACAAATGACTGTAGGCCTTATATTCTTTGGCGCATTGTCATGAGTCACCATCTTACATTATTTAGCTGAGTGACCATTATAGTTACATATCTAACATGTAACATTCTGAGAACTTCTTACATTTGATTGATTTTGATTTCTTTGATTATGAGTCCTGTTCTTTTGACTTGTCTTGCAATTTATAGTTCCATGACTAAATTTATTGCATGAATAACAGTAACCATTGAAAGGTCTTACCTCTATATAGTTCTTTGCTATGTGTCCATGCTTGTTACATGCATAACAAGTGTGGTCTACTAGTTTTCATCATTCTTAGGTGGTTCTATTAGTGAGTGTAAAAAATTTCATAGCTCTAGCCCTTTTCCCCTAGTCTTCACAGTTTTTCTAGGTCTCTGGCATGAAACCCTTGTTAAAATTTCAAAAATATAGCCGTTGGTGAAAAATGCCCTTTGTTATGCCTTGGCCTTTTTCTATTCTGATGTTACTTTTTATAGGTCACTTAAGGGCCCTAAAATGCACATGCTTTATTTTCTAGTCGGCCCCAGTGTTAATTTTTCCTAAGCTTTTTCCCTGGCGGCATTTAATTTTTCTATAGTCCCTTGTGCCTGATATTTTTCCTCAAAGCCTAAGTCCCGAGCTTTATTTTTTCCTATGTTGTGGCTTTGTATTTTCCTAGGCCTAGCCTCTGACACCATCTCCATCAATGGTGGGTGCATCTTCTCAAGTGATGTGTCAGGGCCTTAAGATCTTAAGACCATCATTGATTTCTTTGGTGACGTAGTCTTCCTTTTCAAGCGGGTCCACTTGACATGTCAACACAAATGGTGATTTGTGATTGGTCCATGGATAAACAACTTAGTATGTGTCAGTGGGACTTGATTTTTCGATGGGTCAGTGGGTCTTAACATCTGTGATCAATCCAATGGTGGGTGTAAGTTATCATAGACTTTGTCAGAGGCTTGAGATCTTGCATCAATCGTCAATCTTTCCTAGTGATGCTACCTTTCCTTTTAGGTGGGTCCATCTGCCAGATATGCTAATTCAGAGTGTTTTGATTGGTCCATGTTCTGTGAGCTAGATGTGTTGTCAAGAAGGCCTGGTGTCTTTTTCAGGAGATTCAGGATTGATGGTTGGCGTATAAGCACATAGAATCTTTGAAGCCCTTCAAGTTTTGCACCAACTGTCTAATCTTCTAGGCGGTTTAATGTTCTCAGTGGGGCCATTTGCTAGGTGGTGCAAGATTGTTCAATTCTTATTGGTCGGTGTGGGTGATGTGGTAGGGTGGGGTCATTGTTAGAGGGATTAGTGATGAGGATGTGATCTATGGTCAGTGTAATTTCTCATGAGTTTTGTCAGAGTTATGAGATCTTACACCTGCCATCCGATTATAAGGCTTATAGAAGGTGGGTCCTATCCCAATGGTGACTGGGTAGATACAATGAATAACATGGCAACAAGTGGCATCAAGCGGGCCTAGGTGGGGTCTAAGGTTTAGTAGTTTGGATAAATGGTTAGTGGCTTGATGAATTTCAATGCTTTTCACTCATTCGCGAGAAGAAACAATGGTGCTCCAAGCTGACTGGCAATTTAGCAAACAAGCATTTGCGTAACCACTAAACTAAATGGCAGAGAGAAAAAGTATTCCGCAAGCTGGCGAAGACCTTTGTCACCAGTTCACTAAATATGACTGGGGCCCTTTTAAAAGGTAAATCATAAGCCCATGAAACATAGAGATCAAATGGTCATGATATAAAGTTGATTCAAGTTTGAATGTTGGCCGCCGATTTGGTGCAAGCGCCATGGAAGTGACCATTTATTTTCAAATTTGAATTTTCTAAGGGTTTCCTACGACCAGAACGACTACAATTCAATGCAGAAGTGATTGGTGTGGGTGAAAAATGATCTACTTACTATTACAGTGTGGTCCATGGTGTGCTGTGTTCATCTGCAAGGGTCTGTACTGTGGGGTTTTGTGCTCGAGGCATGCCGTAGGTGGCCAAACAGGTTGACAAATTTGAATTTTCTTGATTTGCAGTACTTTCTCAAAGATCTATCATGAGTGAAAATCTTTCTCAAGCATGGCCAATTGGTTTTCTTCCCCTGCATTGAATTTTTTACTGTTTCCAGTTGGTTGGGTGGTTGAAACCCTAACCCTAATCATCAGTAGCTTGTTGCATTCTCTTTGAGAAGTTCAAGATGACTAGGGAGTATATATGGCAAAAATTTTTACTGTGTAAGGGTTCTAAAACATTTTTCTTTTTGGTCCCTAGTTGTTGATAGTGTTATACTAATAGAGGAGTTGGATTTTGGGTCTTTTTCCTATCCTTGTGTTGTTCTAATTATGTATTGATTTTGAATGTATTAATGAGAATGTTATTGAGTTCCAATCTTGCACTTGTGTATGTCTTCTTGTTTCCATTCTAAGCTCATATATGTTAATGTCACAAAGTGTGTTAGCATATGGTAAACAAAGAGTATTGTGAAGTCATCTCTGAGTTCCTAACAAAGTTAGGATTAAAGTCTTTTAGGTGGGTTCAATGAGTTTACAACCAAGTAAGAATTTGATGTCCTTGTGTCTGAGGGAGAGGGGCAATAGGCAAAGCACTTACCCTGACCTTAGGAGTTTTGATTTAAGATCTTCAGCTGATATATGTAATTGGGTGACTCTTTGCCCTAGGTTAAGGCACTAGTCCATCCGCTGGACGCATTTCACTGTCATCAACCACACACAAACATTACAATAATAAAATCTTAAAGTAGTTAGTAAAGATTATATAGTTGTATATCATTTAGTGATTCCTTTCAAGAAGTGAATCAAGGGTACACCTACCTGAGCATCGAGGCTCAAAGTGTAGGAGGATCTCCTTTGATTCTTGTTAATTGGCCCTCTTTCTTGTAGACTTCAGAGTGGTGATAGAGTCAAAGTGCTATTTAAGTTATCCATCAAAGTATAAATCTACAAGTGAAGATCAATGGGAGCTCCCAACAAAATGGTGACTCTACTGGGGAGAGTCTAGAGATAAGGTTGTTAAGTGCCCTCTTGTTTTCTTGTTGTATTTCAAAGATTTCCCATCTAGGAGGGTGGTGACTCAAAAGGTTAGAACTAGTGCTATATATTGTAAATCATGGAAAAGAGGAGGAATACTAGGTCCTTTGCCCAGAAAGAATCTAGAGGTCACTTTGGAGTGATTGCCTAGATAGGAGAAAAAAAGTTGGATTAGAAAGAATGGTGAGTCTACTAGTGCTCCTATAAGAGAACAAAGAAATACTAGAGGTAGAGTACCACATGTTTCCTCAAGTGAGGATGGTTCACAAGATAGATTTTCTAGATCAGATGGTGGTCACTCTGAAGATAATTTTTATGATCCCCCAGAAGCTGTATTTCAAGACAAGGGTTCATTGCCTGCAGGTCAGGATGAACAAGCTAGAGAGATTGGTTTGGAGAGTGATTTAGATCTTGATGAAGATCATTTCAGAAGGTAGCCCATGGAACCAAGGCAAGTGCATTTCCCACATCAACATCTTACTGATGTGGAAGTATCATCAAGCTCTGAGGACAACATGATAGATCCACATGACCTAAATGCACTTAGGTTGCAGTTGGAAGAGCAAGATGCCATATATAAAAGATTACAATAGGAGAGAGAGGCTGAGAAGGTAAATGCTTTATTAGAGAGGCAATCTCTATTGAGGAAAATTAATGAAATGAAGGAGAGAAATAGGATGCTTTCTTCTGGTCCTAGGGCTTTGCAACATGATTTTTTTGGTGATCTTGATGCTCTAAGGAGTGAGCAGGAGCATTTGTTGTAGGACCATGAGTTTGATGAAGAGGACTCTGTGATCAGACAAGTGAAAAGTTATGCTCCTTTTCCCAAGGCTAAGGATGGACATAGGATCACTAGGCTTGCTATTGTTATTAATGAGAAAGGAAAGAAGAAGATGGTGGTTGACCAAGCAAGAAAACCAGTGACAATACCAAAAATCCCACCACCTGATTCAAGTAAGGAAATAGAGATAGAGAGAAAAAGAAAGGAGGATGAAGCTTTGGCTCAATAGTTGGAAAGAGATGAGATTGATGTTTCTATTGCGGAAAAGAGAAGAAAGATCCAGTTCTTGAAGGCTTCATCAGTTGATGTTCATGGCCCCCATGTTACTAAATTAGGTAGGCCATCTATGAACACCAATGTTCCACCTAGCAATGATACTACTAGCAATTGTATTCCTAATATAGCCAACATACCAGTTGTTGACCCTAATAGATAGTTAAATAGAAATATGGGTGGGAATGTAGATAATAATGCTAATGCTAGTGGGAATACTAGTTCAATTTTTCAAAGAAGACCTATGCAACTAGAAGGCTATAGGAAAATTAGTTTTGATGGAATTCCTGGCTACCTGAATGCTTTTCCAAATGATATTAGAGATAAGGTACCTAAGTTTGCTGGTAGTAATGCTATTAGTTGTGAGGAGAATCTTAGGTTGTTTATTGATATGTTTAATGATGATGAGGTAGAGCATGAAGATGTGGTCATGAAATTATTTGTTCAATCTCTAATGGAGGATGCTAGAGATTGGTTCAAGAGGCTTCCTGATAGATGTATTGATACTTGGGATTCCTTTGAGAGATGTTTTAAAGAGTAGTATGGTGATAGGCCTAATGCTAGTTTCATGTTGAATGAATTCAATACCATAAGGAAAAATTAGAATGAGTCTACAGCTGAATTCAACATGAGATTTCAAAAGGGTATGCATAAGTTGTTCCAAGTCACGCGTTTAGATGACAATGTTTGTCTAACTACATATTTCAATGCATTTGATGGGAAGATGTGATATTTGTTTAGGGAAAAAGAACCAAGAACTCTTAGGGATGCTTTTAGAATTGCTATCAATATTGAGAAAAACATGAAAATATTAGGAAAGTTGGGTGGAAAGAGAGATGACCCAAAGTTGTTTGGGGACAAGAAATACAAAAAAGAAAATGATAAGAATGTTGGATCTAGGAGGCAAGAAGAAGATAAATTTGATAAGGTGCTTAATGCATTGAAGGATTTGAAGGCACCTAAAAATAGGAACATCAGTGCTCCTACCAATGAAAGGCCTCAGTTCAACAATAATTTCAATAAGTAGAATAGATTGCAGAACTACCCCTACAACACCCAATGGAAGGATGGCAAGCCTATTGTCCTTGCTACAAGAGGAAACAATGATAGAGGTGTCCTTGACCCTCTACATAAAGCTTCAATAAATTTCATGGAGGACATGCCTTGGTGTGTTGCATGCCAGTCCCCTCATTCTATAGAGCATTGTGTGGTTGCACAATCTATGGCTGCAAATCAAGATTGTGGCAGTGAGGAGAAAGATCAAGAAAAAGATCAAGATGATGTTGGATGCAACATGGCTACTTCATATTTGGGATATGAAGATGATTCTGATTTCCATAAAGAGGTAGATGCAAATGTGAAGAGACACAATTAGGCCCTTTTTAATCAAGAGGTTTTTTCTGATGGTGAAGACATTGATCAGAAAACATGTAACATGAACGCTTCTTCTGAGCTAGTAAATTTGAGAAGACCTTCTAGAGAAGAGATGGATAGGATTACTACAGAAATGATTGCCCAAGTGCAAACTAGAGGCATGGTGGCAAGGAATATAAATGATAAAGCTGCAGGAATTTTTATAAATAATACCAACTCCAGAGAACCTAATGAGAACAAATCAAAAGGTGATCACATGGTGAAATTCAAGAATGCAAAAGGTAAGAACTATGAGTCTAAGGGAGTTAGAATTGAAAATATTTCTAGTGAGGCTAAGAGGCCAATTAACACAATGGCTAAGATTGAAAAAATGAGGGTGGCCAATACACCTAATGTATCATATAAGCAAAAGGACATTAATGCAGTGAAGATTGAGATTCCTTCTTCTGTTCCTATTGATATGTTATCTATATTATACCAAATTACAGTTAAGCTTCCATTGTTAGAATTATTAAGGATCCCTAAACATAAGGATAGAGCTATTGCATGGGTAGGTAATGTTCATTAAAATGATGTTGCATGCAATGGATTTTAGGATAAAGCTTTGAAAGGCATTGCTGCTGAGGGAATTGTGTCTCAAATTCCTCCAATATATTTGGATAGTTCTGTCAATGCCAGCCTTGAGAATATTGATACATTCTTTTTAAGTTTCCTTATGAATGGAATGAAGTTGATAAATTTTATGATTGATAGTGGTGCCTCTAATACTATCATGCCTTTCAAAATCATGGAGAAGTTGGGTCTTAAAGTTGATACAGTTCAAGGCAGATGTTGTGCAATGGATCAGAGGGAGGTACTAGTTATTGGGACTATCAATGAAATGACATATAGATTGGCAGCATATCTAGAGAAAGAGTTAACAATGAGTGTTTTGGTGGTGGATATCCCTCGTCATTATGGGATGCTGCTATCTAGAAGCTAGAGTGTTGCCATGGGTGGAAGATTATAGTGTGATCTGTCCTATGCCACTTTCAAGATTGATGATCAATTTGTGAAGATTGAATGAGAGCCAAGAGTATGCCACATAGTTGAGAGAAATATTGATAATGAAACTACATGTTTTGTGGATACTGATGTTAATGCTTTTAGGGTAGAGATCCTTGTATTTGAAGAGGAACCTATTTTGTCACCTATCTCTATTGAGGTAAGTGCTAATTCTATGAAGGATGATTTGTGGGTAATGTACTTTGATGGTGCAAATTGCAAAGATGGTGCAGGAGCAGGTATTTTACTTATTTCTCTTGATGGAAATACCTACAAATTTTCTTTCACATTGAATTTCTTTTGTACCAACAATATAGAAAAATATGAGGCCTTGTTGTTAGGATTGAGGTTGGCACAAAAGCATGGTATTAAGTGTCTAAGTGTTGTTGGTGATTCTGAGTTGGTGGTGTCCCAAGTTAGGTTAGTATATGCTTCCATGAACAAGAGGTTGAAAAAATATAGGAATGCAGTTTGGGATTGATTGAACATTTTGATGCCTTCAATATTGAGTGGAAGGATAGGAGTAACAACAAGATGGCTGACTTATTAGCCAATATTGCAATCAATCCCAATGATATTACACTTTCTGGTATCTCTAAAGTTGAAATTCAGGCTAGGCCTAGTATACCATACAATATTGAAAATTGGCAAGTTTTTGATGATGATAATGATATCTTGAAGTTTATGAGTTGTGAGGATCAGTATCATGGTCAACAATTTGATTGTTTAGCCTTAGTTGAGTTAGGAGAAGGAAGGGAGGTTGTCCTTGGCAATGAGGTCATTCAACTTAGAACTAACAAGGTGCCCAAGGGGCTTGTTGTTTTGGAGACTACCTTTGACAACCAGGATAGAGTTCAAAAGAATATCAAAAGAGAAGATCATGCTGATCTAGAGGAGATAAATATTGGAACACATGAGGAACCTAAGAAAGTATACATTGGTAGAGATATATCTCAAAAGGTAAAGAGATCTTGGATTGAATTATTGAGAAAATTTAGGCATGTTTTTGCATGGTCATATGATGACCTAAAGGTTTATAGGGAAGACTTATTTCAGCATATTATTCTATTAAAAGAAGATGCTAAACCTTTCCGACAAAAACAAAGGCCTATGAATCCTACTTTGGCACCCAAGATGCAAGAAGAGTTAATGAAGTTGAGGGATGTTGGCATTATCAAGCCTATAAGGCACTCTTCTTGGGTGTCAAACCTTGTTCCTATGAGAAAGAAGAATGGTGACATCAGGCTTTGTGTGGACTTCGGGAATTTGAACGTTAGCTCATTAAAGGATAATTATTGTCTGCCCAATATGGAAGCTATGTTGTAGAGAGTAGCCAGATTGGAATTGATGTCAATGATGGATGGTTTCTTTGGTTACAATCAGGTCATTATAAAAGAATCAAAATAGTTTAAGACAACTTTTGCAACACCTTGGGGGACATATGTTTATGTGAGAATGCCTTTTGGTCTCACAAATGCTAGTGCTACTTTTTAGAGGGCAATGGATGTTGCTTTTTTAGATTTTATTAATGATTTCCTTGTTGTATACCAAGATGATCTAACTGCCTATTCTAAGAAGGAAGAAGACCATTGTACTCATTTAGAAAAAATATTTGTGAGGGCCTTGGAATATGGCATTTCATTAAACCCAAGGAAATGTGTTTTTGGTGTCATTGAAGGTAAGTTGCTTGGCCACTTAGTTGGGAAGCAAGGAGTGAGAATTGACCCTGAGAGAGTAGCAGCCATTGATAAAATTCAAAAACCAAAGAATGTTAAAGGAATCTAGTCCTTCTTTGGTCAGGTCAATTTCTTAAGGAGGTTTGTGACAAATTTTACAGAGGTTACTAGACCTATTTCTAAGATGTTGAAGAAGGGATCTGCAATCAATTGGGAGGGTGAGCCTGATGAGGCTTTCAAAAATATCAAGCAGGCTATTAAAGATGCACTAGTGCTAAAGGCACCTAATTATAATTTCCCAATGCATATCTTTTCCTTTGCATCTTTTCACACTATTGCTACAGTTTTGTTACAAAAGAATAAGGATGGTTTTGAGCTGCCTATTGCATTTTTCAATAAATATTTGTAGGCTGCTGAATTGAAGTATGACATAAATGAGAAACAATCTTATGCACTTGTGAAGGCAATCAAGGCTTTTAGGTGTTACTTGATGGGAGCAGTTGTGATTGCTTGTGTGCCAAGTGCAGCTATGAAGGACATTTTCTCATAGCAGGAGGTATCTAGAAGAAGATGCAGATGGATCAATAGGATCCAAGAATTCAATGTTGATGTCCAGATTACTAAGTTGGTTAGAGGACAAGGGTTGGAAAAACTAATGGCCCAATCCAATCTTGATGTAAATCAGGTAAATCATTTTGAAATTGATTATACATGTGATATGGATGATTGTATTTGGTATCAAGATATTATCTATTACTTGAGAAACATGAGATGTCCAGATAACATGAATGATAATAAAAAAAGGACATTGAAATTACAGGCCATCAAGTATGTAATTGTGAAATGTAAATTGTATAGAAAGAATTTGGATTGCATACTATTGAAATGTGTAGATGAAAATCAGGCTGAAGTATTGTTGAAAGAAATGCATGAGGGAGTTTGTGGTGGGCATTATATGGGTAAAACAACTACTCATAAGATTTTGAGAGCAGGATTCTGGTGGCCCACAATCTTCAAGGATGCAGAACAGTTGGTGAGGAGGTGTGATTCTTGTCAAAGGTTCTCTGGTAAACTTAAATTTTTAGGAAATATGCCATTAAAACTAGTAGAAGTTCAAGTTCCTTTCCAACAATGGGGAATTGATTTCATAGGGGAGATACCAAACAAGTCAAGTGGAGGACACTCATGGATCTTAGTTGCCATTGATTACTTTACAAAATGGGTAGAAGCTATACCTACAAGAAATGCAACTAGTAAGGTGGTAATTGATTTTATGATCAATAATATTGTTACAAGGTTTGGGTGCCCTGAGAGAATAGTAAGTGATAATGCCATGTGCTTCAAGTCTGCTGAATATAAGGACTTTTGCAAAGGTTTGGGAATTCAGATTTCTAATTCCTCACCTTATCATCCACAAGGAAATGGTCAGGTAGAATCTACTAATAGGAGTTTGATTAAAATATTAAAGAGAATTCTTGAAAAGAATAAGAGGGCATGGAATTCAAAGCTACCATTAGCTCTATGGGCTGATAGGGTAACTGTAAAGAGGGCAATTGGTTGTGCACCATTTGACCTAGTATATGGAATACATGCAAGAATGCCTCAGAATAATTTATTGGAAATGTACAAGTTTGTTTAGCTATATGATGATGATTTAGATGATGAGATGTAGTTGAGAATTAAGGACCTCATTAGGTTGGATGAGACTAGAAGAGAGTTAGTTGCAAGAAATGCCAGATTGCAGTTGTAGGTTAAGAATTTATATGATAAGAGGACTGTTGATAGAAAGTTTGAACCTGGTGATTTGGTGTTAGTTTGGAATGCCAGACTAGAGGATAGGGGAAAACATGGTAAATTTGATCCCATCTGGCTAGGGCCATATCTAATTCATGAGAAATGGGGCCAAGATTCATATATTGTGAAAGAATTAAATGGTGATATTAAGGAATTGCCAGTTCATGGACAATTCTTGAAGAAATACTTCAATTGAAGTATCTTGTCTTCCATGAATAGTAGTTAGGTCTGTACATTTCATAAATTCTATAAATAAGCTGCTTGCCCCTACCCTATTTTGTCCTGGTCTGGCAGTTTTTGGTCCTATTGCCTGATCCTGCCTTTCTTGTTCCTTGTTGTCTACAATTTGTTGTTGGGATGGTCTGCTTTAAACCAGTGATTCTAGATCCTTTTTATGCCTACAAGAGGATACATACCCAGATAGAGCCACTATTAGCAAGTGCAAAAAAATTCATGGCTCTAGCCCTTTTCCCCTGGTCTCTACAGTTTTTCTAGGTCTCTGGCATGAAACCCTTGTTAAAATTTAAAAAATATAGCCGTTGTGAAAAATGCCCTTTGTTATGCCTTGGCCTTGTTCTATTTTGATGTTACTTTTCGTAGGTCACTTAAGCACCCTAAAATGCACGTGCATTATTTTTTGGTCAGCCCCAGTGTTAATTTTTCCTAAGCTTTTTCCCTGACGGCTTTTAATTTTTCTATAGTCCCCTGTGCCTGATATTTTTCCTCAAAACCTAAGTCCTAAGCTTTAATTTTTCCTATGTTGTGGCTTTGTATTTTCCTGGGCCCGGCCTCTGACACCATCTCCATCAATGGTGGGTGCATCTTCTCAAGCGATGTGTCAAGGCCTTAAGATCTTAAGACCACCGTTGATTTCTTTGGTGATGTAGACTTCCTTTTTGAGTGGGTCCACTTGACATGTTAACACAAATGGCAATTTGTGATTGGTCCATGGATAAACAACTTAGCATGCATCAGTGGGACCTAATTTTCCAATGGGTCAGTGGGTCCTGACATCCGTGATCCATCCAATGGTGGGTGTAAGTTGTCATAGACTTTGTCAGATGCTTGAGAGCTGATCGTCGATCTTTCCCAGTGACGCTACCTTTCCTTTTAGGTGGGTCCATCTACCAGATATGCTGATTCAAAGTGTTTTGATTGGTCTGCATTTTGTGAGCTAGACGTGTTGTCAAGCGAGCCTGGTGTCTTATTCAGGAGATTCAGGATTGATGAATTGCATATAAGCGCATAGAATCTTTGAAGCCCTTCAAGTTTTGTGCCAACCGTCTGATCTTCTAGGCAGTTTAATGTTCTCATTGGGGCCATTTTCTAGGTGGTGCAAGATTTTTCAATTCTTATTGGTCAGTGTGGGTGATGTGGTAGGGTGGGGTCATTGTCAGAGGGATCAGTGATGAGGATGTGATCTACGGTTGGCATAAGTTCTTATGAGTTTTTTCAGAGCTATGAGATCATACGCCTACCATCTAATTATAAGGCTTACATAAGGTGGGTCATGTGCCAATGGTGACCAGGTAGATACAATGAATAACATGGTGACAAGTGGCATCAAGTGGGCCTAGGTGGGGTCTAAGGTTTAGCAGTTCAGATAAATGGTTAGCTGTTTGATGAATTTCAATGCTTTTCACTCATTCATGAGAAGAAATAGTGGTGGTCCAAGTTGACTGGTGATTCAGCAAAAAAGTGTTCACGTAACCACTAAACTAAGTGGCTGAGAGAAAAAGTGTTCCATGAGCTGGTGAAGACCTTTGTCACCAGTTAGCTAAATATGACTGGGGCCCTTTTAAAAGGTAAATCATAAGCCTGCAAAACATAGAGATCGAACAGTCATGATATAAAGTTGATTCAACTTTGAATGTCAGTCATTGATTTGGTGTAGGCACCATGGAAGTGACCGTTTATTTTCAAATTTGAATTTTCTAAGGGTTTCCTATGATTAGAAGGACTAGAATTCAATGTAGAAGTGACCGGTGTTGGTGAAAAATGATCTGCTTACTGTTACAGTGTGGTCCAGGGTGTATCATGTACATTTGCAAGGGTCTGTACTGTGGGGTTTTGTGCTTGAGGCATGCTACAGGTGGCCAAACAGGTTGACAAATTTGAATTTTCATGATTTGTAGTACTTTCTTAGAGATCTATCATGAGTGCAAATCTTTCTCAAGCATGGCCGACTGGTTTTCTTCCGCTGCATTGAATTTTTGACCATTTCTAATTGGTTGGGTGGTTGAAACTCTAACCCTAATCATCCATAGCTTGTTGCATTCTCTTTGATAATTTCAAGATGACTAGGGAGTATATGTGGCATAAATTTTAACTATGTAAGGGTTCCAAAACATTTTTCTTTTTGGTCCCTGGTTGTTGATAATGTTATACTGATAGAGGAGTTGGATTTTGGGTCTTTTTCCTATCCTGTGTTGTTCTAATTATGTATTGATTTTGAATGTATTAATGAGAATGTTATTGAGTTCCAATCTTGCACTTGTGTATGTCTTCGTGTTTCCATTCTAAGCTCATATATTTTAATGTCACAAAGTGTGTTAGCATATGGTAAACAAAGAGTATTGTGAAATCATCTCTGAGTTCCTAACAAAGTTAGGATTAAAGTCTTTTAGGTGGGTTCAGTGAGTTTACAACCAAGTAAGAATCTAATGTCCTTGTGTCTGAGGGAGAGGGGTAATAGGAAAAGCACTTACCCTAACCTTAGGAGTGTTTGATTTAAGATCTTCAGTTGATATATGTAATTGGGTGACTCTTTGCCCTAGGTTAAGGCACTAGTCCATCCTCTAGAGGCATTTCACTATCATCAACCACACACAAACATTCAAATGATAAAATCTTAAAGTAGTTAGTAAAGAGTATATAGTTGTATATCATTTAGTGATTCCTTTCAAGAAGTGAATCAAGGGTACACCCACCTAAGCATCGAGGCTCAAAGTGTAGGAGGATCTCCTTTGATCCTTGTTAATTGGCCCTCTTTCTTGTAGACTTTGTAGTGGTGATAGAGTCAAAGTGTTATTTAAGTTATCCATCAAAGTATAAATTTGCAAGTGAAGATCAAACGGAGCTCCCAGTAGGTTCAATATGATCCTTAGTCTGACTTCTAGTCTCCTTAGTATCTGAGGTGCCTTCTAGTGCTTTCATTCTTTCTTGCATGTTGTCAATTTAATTTTGTGCTTCATTGTATCCAATGCAGCTAGTATCTCCTTTAGCTCTTCTTGAATACAACTAGGATTCTATCAAATCAAAACTCGTGTATTTGTCAATGTGATTCTTTGCATTTTTCAATTCAGATTCCAAGCTTTGGTTGTTTTTTCTTAGCTCTAAGATTTCCATGTTTTCTTTCCTTAATTATTCATTCAGTTGAAGGTTCTCTTTGACTTGTTCATAATAGACTTTTTGATTGTTAGTCAGCTTATCATCAAATTATTCAAGTTTTTCTTTTAAGGATTTATTTTCTTCATTCAGCTTCTTGACCATTGTCCCTAGATCACTAGTAGAGCATTCTTTCAAATCTTTCCTTAGCCTTTTGATGACTAATTGAGCATCACTAAGTTTTTCCCTTAGTTCTTTAGTTTCTCTTTTAGATTTCTCCAAGTCTTCAAGAGAAGCTTCAAGATTTCTTTTCAGATGTTTCATTTCTACTTTGTCCATGATTTTCTTAAGTGGTTAAACTTCTTTTTTGAGGACCAAATCTTTGATACCAATTGTTAGGAATGGGAAGACTGAGAGGAGGGGGGGTGAATCACTATTCACTGTATTTTATCTTTTTACTTAAATGATTAAGTACTAAAATGAACATCCACATAAACATGAAACATGAAATCAAAAAATAACACCAATATGGTTACGAGGAAACCCAAATAGGTAAAAAACCTAGTGGGAATTGACACCCACTAATATTTCATACTAGTGTTTTATGATCCTTGTTAGAAGATCCTTAACCCTATTAGGAGTTTCTTTACAATGTATTAAGTATAGTAGACCTTGTCAAGGGTCAGACCCTATTAGGGGTGTGTATTTACTATCCTAGAGCTCACTGCTCAAGTGGTGAAGGCTACAACCTTTTGATCTTAGATACACACGATATCTGTTGGATGAACTGTCACTGTGACACTACTTGTCAAATTAGTTCCTTTGATGCGCTAATGATTTTACCTCTTGAAAAGCTCTAATACATCTTATAGTCTCTTCACATAGTTCTACTCTACTTATCACAACTCTCTATCCACTTATGTCTTCATTACAATGGATGCATCTCATATTTATATGCACATACAAAATATTCAACTAGGTTGGCCCTTAAACCTATTACATACAACACCTCCAATTGAATTGGCTCAATCATGTTTACAAAAAAATATATATACAAATCATCAACCTAATTACAATGGGTGCATAGCCTTTACATCATTAGAATATAATAGAAACCCAAAATGCTAACAGTCGGCTACTTTGTTCTTCTCTGGCACACACTGGCTATGTAACTTCAACTATCTTTATCTTTCTCATACTTGCATATCTGATCATGCACTCATATACTAAGCATGAATATATTCTAACCAACTTATCTTCTAGGGAACATACCATAACTTGGTCATACGCATATGCACTAATGCTCTAAGCTCCAGGAGTTGATCTTTACAATGCTTTTAGTATAGTGACATGGTCAAAGGTCAGACCCTGTTAGGAGTCTTTTATGATTGACCTTGTTAGGGGTGAGGACATACTATCCAAGAGCTCACTACTCAAAGGAGTGAATGATGCAACCTTTTGAATAATAGATATAAACTATATGTAAATCTTGGTGAACTATGAGGTAGACCTTCTTGTTAGAAAGTAAAGTTCACCAAGATAACTAAGAGGGGGGGTGAATCAATTATCATACAAATACAACTTTTATCAACTCTTATAGATTTTAACCATGTAAGAAATGTAATCAGAAACCATAGAAAGATATACATACACAATAACACAATGATACAAGATATGTTGACTAGGGAGCCTCTTGATCAAAGAGTAAACCCTGGTGGGAATGATGCCCACAAAAGATGAGCTAATATGAAATTTCCTTGTGAGAAGATGGACTTTGTTATAATTATTATGAAATACATTTAGTACATATGAGTCCTTGTTAGGAGACTTTGAATCCCTGCTAAAAGATTCTAACTCTATTAGGAGTTATGGAAGACAGAAGGACCCACTACCAAAACAACTTTAGGTGTAAGATCACTGAACACACTATCCAACTAATCTTTGTATTACTCAACATAATAATACCAAAAGATTACTGATCTAAAAAACTGAATACTTCTTCTCTGACTGTGGCAAACCGCACCAGCTACTTCATTAGATCTCAATAGTAGATCTCTATACTTCGCATATCCTCTTTCAACAAGTATTACATAATTCCTCAATTCACTTTCACAAGCTTAAAATTCAATTCCACATTCTCATCTGAAAATTAGGAAAAAATTCCTTCCTTTATATCATTCTTAAATAATTACAAATGAGTCAACATACACATTACAAAATAAAATCTTCCACATGTCACATTAAAATTCCACAAAGCTATCGACTTCCAAATAAGATAATTCTACACTCATGCTACCTCAGACCTTACACTCACATCCATGTCATCATCATCATGTCTTAAAATTCCATTCAACTTCACATGATTAGATTCAATCCTGATTAGGAGATATCATCGAATATCCACAAACCACTACTCAGGAACACTGCCTGAATAATGTTTCCATTGATTTCCACATAATTGTCATGAATAGATGAATTTACATATGTGCTCTTAACAAAAATATTATAGAACATCATAGATTAAGTCCTCAACTCTACATAGCTTCATCTTCAATAACACATGTGTGCTAACTCAATCATTTTCTGCCTCTCTACTAATCTTCAGTAGATCACCGTGTTGACATCAATGACAATCACAGTCATGAATGCAACAACAACTGCTATAGAATGGATACAAATACTCCCCTCATATTCCTAACATTGATGTCTTGATCAGTTCCAATGAATAGCACACTCTAACTTCTCTATCACATAGACCTCTTCTTGATGGCACAATACTTTGCACTTTCTTCTCTGCTCTTATCTTTTATCTCCATGCCATACTTCTAACGATCACAAATGACCGACTATAAGTATGTTTCCTCTAAATGATATAATCAAGTTAGCCTATTAGAACCACCTTTAAATCATGTTAGAGAAACAATAAAAATCTCCAATAACATCTCAGTCAGATCTACTAAGCGTGCAACACAAACTGGGACCTGTCCAAATCAATAAGTGTAGATGCACGCTACACACTGTCGGCTCTACCAAATTAATTGATACTTTCTCCTCAAGCTGAATTACATCATGTTCTCTTAACAAAACAATCTTAACTCTTCTTCAATCACTAATCCAAGCATGCATATTGAAATGATAGGTGCAACTCCTGTACCAGTATAATCTCTATCAGTTCTTTTGGATAAACACAGGAAACTATAACTGGTGAATGACGATTGTATAACTTCACTTTTACTACACATCAGACTCTACATCCATGCATGTAACAACAATAACATGTTTGCATCACATATCCAAGCACACGAGGCTCCATAATAACTATACGGACAATCACTCATAGGACATTGCATGTAACTCCTTTAGGAACACTACTGACACAACCTACTACACAACTATTTGTACTAACAATTAACATCTGTATCCATGATATCATGTTGATAACATGTCCATGCTACATATACTCAAATCTTACTACATAAGTCTTCTATGCATGCTACTTACCATATGTTGTCATCAATGACAAACATACAGTCATCACTGGCTTGCTAGAAAATCTCCAACAATATCCCCCTTTAGCATTGATGACAACATATGGATTGAAAATCACCACCAATACAAATGAACAATTCTTTTATAACATTCTCCATCAAAACTCCCCCAAGGATGAATCCTCCATCTGCTGCAATATTCTTCACCATTCTCCATTTCCTCAACTGAATTGCTTCTATGACTGAATACTACTCCCCCTTGCTGTTATATATTACTCCTCCTTAATTCTATATGTACTCTCCCTTTAATACTATTTTTCATGACTATATACTACTCCCCCTTTGACATCAATGGAAAATGGCACCAAACATTTAAGGACCGGTACTACTCCTAAAGTAGAGTAGTCAACCATCCATCAATCCATGAGGACTGATGCTCTCTCCACTTTATCTAATCAGAATTGGGAAAGGGAATTACTCCAAGTTTCTCCCTAAAATACTCAAAAGTATCTTTCGATAAAGGCTTTGTGAATATATCTACTAGTTGTTCCTTAGTACTCACTTAGTCCAACTTGGCTTCTTTCTCTACCACTTTCTCTCATAGGAAGTGATACTTAATCTCTATGTGTTTTGTCTTTGCATGCATCACAGAGTTTTTTGACATGTTGATAGTACTAGTGTTATCACAATGAATAAAAATAGGATAATCAATCTGAATTCCAAAATCCTTTATCATCTGCTTGATCCAAACAATTATAGAACAATTCAAAGTTGTTGCAACATACTCTGCTTCTATTGTTGACTAAGAAATACAATTATGCATCTTTCTTGTCCAAGTGACTAGTCTATCACCAAGAAATGTTGATCCTCCTAATGTACTCTTTTAATCATCCACACATCCTCTCCAATCTAAATCTATATATATATGAAGCTCAAAATTCTCTAAATTAGCATACCATAGACCACAATCTATAGTGCCCTGGAAATATTTGAATATTCTCTTTACTATCATGAGGTGACATTGTTTAGGATCTACCACAAATCTTCCCACTATGCCAACTGCATTAGAAATATCAAGTCTAGATTGAGTAAGATTTATGAGTTTACCAATCATAGACTTGTACAATATTATATCTACTACTGGAGAATCATCTTCTTTTTTAAGCTTGCATCTCATTATCATAGGTGTACCTACTAGCTTGCAATCATCCATCTTGAACTTCTTCAATATCTCTTTCACATACTTAGACTGATTAATGGAAATACCTTTCTCTATCTACTGTACATTTAATCCTAAAAAGTATTTGATAGGTCTAATCATGCTCATCTCAAACTCGCTCTGCATCTCCTTAGAAAGTTTTGCACTAAGTTTGTCATTTCCCCCAAAGATAATGTCATTAACAAATATAGCTACAAGCAGTAAACCTTCAGATGTCTCTCTTATAAATAGATTACAATCTATTGCTCCTTTCTTGAATCCAATTTTTGTTAGATATCCATCAAGTCTCTCATACCAAGCTCTAGGGGCTTTCTTCAATCTACATACCATATCAGGCCTATCTGATAAGGTGAATCCTTCTAGCTTCTCAATGTATACTTCTTCCTTTAACTCTCCACTCAAGAATGCTGACTTAACATCCATCTGATAAACTTTGAAGTTTTTGAATGGTGCATAAGCTAGAAACAATTTAATGGCTTCTAATCTTCTCATAGGCACAAATGTGTCTGAATAATCAATACCTTCTCTTTGCGCATATCCCTTACATACTAACCTTAGCTTATTCCTTACTACTATACCATCTTCATTCATCCAATTTCTGAATATCCACTTGGTTCCAATCACATTCTTATAACTAGGTCTTGGGACCAGTTCCCAAGTATCATTCTTAATAATCTGATCTAGTTCTTCTTTCATAGCATCATGCCAATTTGAATCATTACATGCATCTTCAACACTTAAAGGTTCAATCTGAGATAGTAAACATACCACTTCATTTCCTGTTGAACTCTTTTCTTTTGATCTTGTTGTGACTTTGCCACTCTGATCTCCAATGATGTCATCCTTACAATGATATTAGATGTAAACTTTGGAACTTTAGGTGATACTATCTCATCTACCTTCTGAGTTTCTTCTTCACTTGTTTCATGGTCATTGAATAATACATCAATACTATCAAACATCTCTTTAACAAATGTCTCACTAGTGGAAGGACTGGGTTCTTCTTCAATCATAGGTGCATAATCATGATATCTTTCTGGAACCATAAACTTTTCATCAATTTTAACATGAGAACTTTCAATGATCTTCTTCAATCTCAAATTAAAACATCTATAAGCTTTTCTTTTAGTAGAGTAACCAAGGAAAATACCTTGATCACTTCTTGCATCAAACTTTCCTATTACTTCATCCATCTTTATGTAGCACTTTCTTCCAAGGATTCTAAAGTATTTCACTATGGGAACATTAAAAAACCATATCTCATAAGGTGTCTTGTCCACACCAAGCCTCAACTATATTCTATTGATGGTATAGAATGTTGTATTGACCACATCTCTCCAATAGGTGTGTACAATTTTTCCTTCAATCATGATGGTGCATGTTGTATCAAGGATGATCATATTCCTTCTCTCTACAATGCCATTCTACTGAGGGGTTCTAGGTGCACTCAACTGTCTCTTTATGCCATGTTCTTCGCAGTACTCATAGAATCTATCAGAGGTGAATTCTCCTCCTCTATACAATCTTAGAGAATTTATCTTTAGTCTAAATTCATTCTCAACCTAAGCTTTGAATATTTGAAACTTCTCAAATGCTTCTAACTTATCTTTCAAGAATGCAACCCACATCATTCTAGAGTAATCATCAACAAAAAAAAATGAAATACCTTTCACCATAGTATGATCTTGTTTGAGTTGGTCCACATAGGTCTGTATGAATCAGATCCAACTTGTTCTCTACAAAAATATGCTTGCTTCTGAATGAATTCCTCACATTCTTTCCCATCACACATTCTCTACAAATAGTATCGACTGGCTTTTCTATGCTAGGTAGATCTCTTATTTCCTTTACATTTCTTATCTTTACTATGTTATCAAAATTGATATGACATAGTCTTTTATGCCATAGCCACCTATCATTTACTTTAGCAACAAAACAACTTTCTTCTAAATTAAGCTGAAAAATATTACCTTTAGTCTTTGAACTTGATGAAATCATTACACTATCCTTGTTATTAATGATGCACTTGTTGTCTTTGAACTCCAACTAATAACCTTTGTCAAGCAACTGCCCAACACTAAGAAGGTTATGCTGAAAACCATCTACATAAAGAACATCATCAGTGTTGTTCTTTCCATCGAATGTGATAGCTCCTTTACCAATGATAGGTTTTCGATTGTTATCTCTAAATCTAACCATGTCACATTTTTATTTGTCTAGATGAACAAATATGTCTTTATTACCTTTCATGTGATGTGAAAAACCGCTATCTATAATCCAATTTTTCCTTATGTCTTCTTGTGAAATCAATGTGAGCTCTTGTTGCTTTTTCTCATCTTCACGATCCATCTCATCAA
Source organism: Chamaecyparis obtusa (assembly GCA_027943335.1). Taxonomy (NCBI): domain Eukaryota; kingdom Viridiplantae; phylum Streptophyta; class Pinopsida; order Cupressales; family Cupressaceae; genus Chamaecyparis; species Chamaecyparis obtusa. The sequence continues at coordinate 55,728 of BSBK01003052.1, read as the reverse complement.
ACATCTTCTCCATAATAGAAATGAATCTAGTTTCATCTTCAACTGAATCATCATAAAAAACACCATCACCAACATAGTAACATTCTTTTGTATACTTAGGCTTGTAGTTAGTTCTGAATTTCTTAACTCTTGTAGGACACTTAGATGTAAAGTGACCAATCTTATTACATGAGAAACATTTGAATGGTAACTAACCTTCATAATTTCCTTTTCATCTTCTTTCTTTCTTAGAAACCATGGAAATAATATAATCTCTCTCTTTATCTTCATCTTCATCATCCAAATTACCATAAGTGTTTAAATATTTCTTACGATGGACTGATGCTTTGGAGGTTGTATCACTTTTAGGCTCTATCTTGAATCTTGAAATCTCAAAAGCTGAATTTTTTTTATCAAGGTCTCTCTCTTGAAAATTTTTTTAAGATGCATGGTCTCATCAAGGGTGTTGATCTTGTTTTCATACTCTTCTTTAAGAGTAGCCATCAACTTATCCATAATGTCTTCCTCCAAGATCTCTCCACCATTTTTCCTAATTCCACAATTGCTTCATTAATCCTTTGGTTGTAAGCTCCGGTGATTTCTTCAGGTAGCATCTCTAATGCATTGTATCTTTTCTTCCATGTCTTTTTGCACATAATCTTTTTCTATGTATCTCCTTCAAACATGTCTTCTAGGTGCTTCCATATCTTGTAAGTTGTATTTACTTTCTTTATCTCTAAAAACTCACTATTAGATAAGGTGCTGATAAGGGCTTCTTTGGATATTGGATTCTGATGGAACAAATCCTTTTTCTTGCTAGTAGCATCTTCCTTTGCAAGATCTTCTAGAGAGGGGATCTTAACTTCTTTGATAGCCACTTCAAAAGAAATGCATTGCAAATGTGTCACCATCTGGTTCTTTTAATCAAGATAGTTCTCTACATCAAACTTAGGACTGTCTTTTCTAAAGAATACCATCTCATCAACCTCAAGCTATTAAACTCTCTCTGAGGCACTTTTCTCTAACACCAATTGTTAGGAATAGTCCAAAGAGACAACTCAGAGGGCGGGGGGTGAATCAGTTATCTACAAGTTTCAATTATTTATCCAATTAAGTATACTCCAAATTTAAGCACAAACACAATGAAAGAACACTTGAACACAACACCAATATTTTGGTTACAGGGAAACCTAAATAGGTAAAAAACTAGGTCAAATGCTATTAAGATTTTATCTTTACCATTCTTTTAGCACAGTGACCTGGTTAAAGGTCAGACCCTATTAGGAGTCTTTTATGATTGACCCTATTGGGGATGAGGATGTACTATCTGAGAGCTCATTGCTCAAAGGGGTGAAGGCACCAACCTTCTAAATAATAGATATAGACTATATCTGGATCTTGGTGAACTATGATGTAGACCTATTGTCTTGATCAGTTCAAATGAATAGCACACTCTAACTTCTCTATCACATAGACCTCTTCTTGATTGCACAATACTTCACACTTTCTAGTCTACTGTTATCTTTTATCTCCATGCCATACTTCTAGTGATCACAAATGACCGTATCTTTCCTCTAAATGATATAATCAGGTTAGCCTATTAGAACCACCTTGAAATCATATCAGAGAAACAATAACACTCTCCAATAACATCTTAGTCAGCTCTACTAAGCATGCAACACAAACTGGGACCTGTCCAAATCAATAAGTGTAGACACACGCTACACACTGTCAACTCTACCAAATTAACTGATACTTTCTCCATAAGATGAATTACATCATGCGCTATTAACAAAACATTCTTAACTCTTCTCCATTCACTAGTCTAAGCATGCATACTGAAATGATATGCTCAACTCCCGTACCAATATAATCTCTATTGACTCTTCTAAATAAATACAGGAAACTGCAACTTGTGAATGACACTACATAGCTTCACTTCTACTACATATAAAACTCTTCATCCATGCATGTAACAACAATAATGATGAAGGGTACTCCCCTTAATACCATAAACACATAATAGAAATAGAGAAAAAACAATAATTTGCAAGAATAGAAAATGGGCTTCTTATTATCTCCACAAATGTGGAACTACAAATTTCAAAATTACAAAATTCAAAGCCACATGGGCATTTTCCCTTTCAATATTCTATAGGACAAAGCCTCGAATTATTACCCAAAACTACTCTGAACTACTTTGAACTACCTAAGACAACACTACAACCATCCTTATATAGGCAATTTTCCACCGCCTTGGAAGGTTCCAAAAATTTAGCCATAAAGGCTGACCAAACTTAGAATTGTTTTATTTTTCATTTTATTACATCATATTCTGATCAAAACATCTTTTGAAACCCAAACATAAATTTTGAAGGAAATTTATTTTCCACCATTTCAGGTGGTCCAGCTTCTAGAGACCATAAGTCATCACTCGTTGACCCCAATGACTATTATGACCCCATTTCAGAAAGGGTGTGAACTGATCTACAATGCCTAAATCAAGAAAGCTTCATTTAGCTGAACTTTTTGACCTCATCCAGTGCCTCTAAAGCCTTCAAAACTAAGTTTGAAGTTTCTGTACCCTGGTGCCAATACCAAAAATTTTCAATCTCTTCAAAACTAGACTTGATCTGGCAATGAAACTTTATTGGCAAGTTGATATAACCAAAATGAACATCCAGGGAAGAAAATAGACCATTCTAAGCATGAATGGAAAACTTACAAAAAATATTAAATTTCCAAAAATAGAAGCTCTGCACAAGATAGCCCTTATTAAAGAGAAACCATAAATATTTTTGGGTGATGCAAGATTTCTCTTACACCCAGGATGCTCCTACATCAAACACTTGAGGTAATTTGAGAAGTGACCCCATCACGTCTCAAGTGCAAAGAGGAAAACTAAGATGGTTAACCTCCTCCCTTGTCAGCCATGATGAATCTTCAACAGGTCATCTTTTCCATTTGACCAGATATTCTTCATATGTCATGTTCTTTGTGCTTCTACCAACATCACTATCGAGTATATCCTCAATCTCCTTGATAGCTAAACAAGTTGCTAGAATACTCCACTATGTTGTTGTGATCTCATCTTCAACACCTCCTTCATGATACTTTGTCAAATCTGAAATGTTAAATACTAGTGAAATATTCAGCTCAGTAGGCAACTCAACCTCATAGGCATTTCCTAAATCATGCTTCTTCAGTATCTTACATGGTCTAAACTTCTTGATTTTCAACTTGTTATATGTACCAACTAGAAATCACTCCTTCTGATGATGAACCATGACTTCATCCCTAACTTAAAATTCCTTATGCCTCATTTTCTCGTCTACCTTAGCCTTATACCACGCATTCATCTTGGTAATATTCTTTCTCACCTCCCCATGGATGTTCTTCAAATGTTCTAAAAAATGCTCAGTTTCAGCACTACTTATCTCTCATTTATCTATCTTCCTCAACTTAGATGCATTTCTGAGAGTACTTCCATATACAATCTAGAATGGTGATTTACCAGTGCTCCTATTGATAGAATTATTATATGCAAATTCTTCCTATCGTAAAATCAAATCCCATCCTATTGGCTTCTCTCCAACCAAACATCTCAACAAATTCCCCAAACTCCTATTCACCATTTCTGTCTGTCCATCAGTCTGTGGATGATGCAATGAACTGAACTTCAAATTTGTCTTTAACTTCTTCCATAATGTATGCCACAAATATCCAACAAACTTCATGTCTCGATCTAAAACTATGCTCTTTGGTAAACCATGTACATGAACAACATCATTAGTCTTCTTGTAGGGAATGAAATGTGCTATCTTTGAAAATCTATGAATCACCACAAAAATTTAATCATGTCCCTGTTGTGTCCTCGGTAAACCAAGAACAAAGTCCATAATGATATCCTCCCAAGGCTTCTTTGGTACAGGTAATGGCTGATACAACCCTGCATTCTGCTTCACTCCTTTGGCCATCTGACATACTCTGCAACCCTATACAAACTTCTTGACATCTTGTTGCAACTATGGCCAATAATAGTTCTCACTAACCAAAGAAAGGGTTTTATCATGACCAAAATGTCCACCGAATCCTCCGCTATGCTTCTCCTTGATGAGATTCTCCCTCATTAAACTTCACGAAATGCACAAATGACTCCCTTTGAATAGCATATCATCCTGGATAATGAAATCCAACCACTTCATTCTATCTAGAGTAATAGGTTCTCTACAAGCTTTCCAAGCTTCACCAAAATCAGGATCCTCTAGATAAAAAATTCTTGAGTTCCTTGAACCCAACCACCTCAATGTACATTTCTATCAGCAATAATTGCCTTCTGCTAAGAACATCCACAACCCTGTTAGACTTTCCACTCTTGTGTTTCAAAACAAATGTATAACTCTACAAAAACTCAACCCATTTCAAATGCCTTTGATTCAACTTTCCTTGACTATTGAAATATTGCAATGCTTGATGATCAGTATACAAAAAAAAATCCTTAGGAAGAAGATAATGTCTCCACTTCTTCAATGCCTGAACTATAGCATAAAATTTATGATCATAAATAGAAATTTTTCTCTTGGCATCATTTAACTTCTCACTGAAATAAGCAACAAGTTTACCTTCTTGTCTCATAATAGCTCCTATTGCAGTACCACTAGCATCATAGTCTACTTGAAAACCCTTATTAAAATCTAGAAGTGCTAAAATAGGTTGTTCTGTAACTTTTTCTTTCAACAATTTAAAACTATTATTTTCCCCATTAGTCGACTTGAACTCTTTTATATCCCCTCTCATTTTTTTAGTCAAGGGTCCACAAATATTGCTAAAATTTATGATAAACTTTATGTAAAAGCTAGCCAAACCATGAAAAGATCTTTCCTTAGTAGCACTTCTTGGAGTAGGCCATTCAAGGATAGCCTGCACTTTCCCTAGGTCCATTTTCAGACCTTCTACTGAAACTACAAATCCTAGATACACTAATTCCTTCTTCACAAAATTTCACTTCTTGAAATTAATCAACAATTTCTCTTCCCTCAACTTCTCAAACACCATATGAATATGCATCATATTCTCCTCCAATGTCTTACTAAAGATCAAAATATCATCTTGGTAAACAATGACAAACTTACTCAAAAATTGTTTCAGAACCTTGTTCATGAGCCGCATGAAAGTGCTTGGTGCATTGGTTATCCCAAAAGGCATGACTAACCACTCATATAATCCTTCCTTTGTCTTGAAATTAGTCTCCCATTCATCTCCTTCTCTAATCTGAATCTGGTAATATCCACTCTTCAGATCTATCTTTGAGAAATACATAGCTCCACTCAAACAATCCATAATATCATCCATTTACGGCAATGGAAACTTGTACTTGATTTTGATCTTGTTTATTGCTCTAGAATCTGTACACATCCTCCATTATCCATTCTTCTTTGGTGCTAATACTACTAGTACAACACATGGACTCAGGCTCTCCCAAATCAACCATTTCTATAACAATTCATGTACTTGTCTACTCAACTCTTCACTTTCTGTTGGTGTCATTCTGTGTGTTGCCTTATTTGGAAAATTGGGTCCTGGAATTCAAATCCATTTGATGACTAATCTTCCTTACCAGTGGTAATCCATTAGGTACATTATCAGATACAATATCCTAAAACTCATTCAATAAATCTACAAGTTCTATAGGTACATCTTCTACTTCCTCTTTACCAACTTTTGGGGATTACTGAAAAACACACATGATCATACCTCATACCCTCTAGGAACTTTCTTCCATCAACAAAATTTATTCTTGCATTACCACATACCTTTTCTTCTATGCCCTTCAATGGCTTTATCTTATGTCACACTCCATCCTTTGTCAGGGAATAGGTATTCGCATGAACATCATGTACAACATGCTTATCAAACTTCCATGGTCTACCCAACAACATATGACATGCATCCATAGGTATGATATCACATAGTGCCTCATCATGGTAACCACCAATCTTGAACTTCACTAGGAACTTTTCATTAACCATGACCTTGTGGTCATCCTACACCCAGGCAATCTGATATGGATATGGGTGTTTCTCTCTCTTGAGCTTCAACTTTGTCACCATCTCTTCTGACACCAAATTATCAGTGCTTCTGCTATAGATTATCACATCACAACATTTACCTTCACACTTGAATCTAGTGTGAAACAGGCTTCATCTTTGCTTAGGTTCATTCTCCCCACTCAAAAGGTCTCTCCTATTAATTAGTGTTTCTCCTCTTTCAACATCTTCAAAATGTGATGATCTGGCATCTTCATCTATATGTACAACTCTAGCCTGGTATTTAGTTCTCCTATCTATCCATCCTTGGCATTGAGGACATTCATATGCCCTATGACCTTCTTCTCCATAGTGAAAACATGTTCCATGAAAGCCTCCTCTTCCAGATCTTTGTCCTCTTCGTCTTTGATATCTATTATTCTAATCATGGAAAAATTGGAATTGTTTCCTCTCTAATTTTGATTACTACTAGCCTTATCGTTCTTTTTCGGATATTAATTTTGGCCTCCATATGATCGTCCACCAGATCTTCCACCATGACCTCTTCCATTTTGTCTCCTCTCAAACTTCTTGTTCATCTTTTCCTCTACTTTTAGGGAAAAATGGTATGCCTCCTCAATACTATTCATTCAAACCAAATTCAACTCCTCTTGAATGCTCCACCTCAACCCATTAAGGTAACGGGCAACTTTCTCCTTATCATTTTCTACATGGCCTATTTTGATGAGGATTCGATAGAACTCCTTCATATACTCCTGAACAGATCTTCCTTCTTTCTTTAAACTTTGCATTTTCTTTAGTAGGTCAAGCTCATAATCAATAAGAATGAACTATTGCTTTAATTTATCCACCATCTGATCCCATCTTGTGATTTTATCCTTTCCTCTTGTATTTTTCTCCAATTGAATTTCTTGCCACTAGATCTTTGCATGACCCTTCATTCTGGCCTTTGCAAATTGGACCCTATCACGATCCTCAATATCTTCATACTCAAAGTATTCTTCACATTCCTTGATCTAGTCGATCAATTCCTCTAGGTTAAGATTTCCTCAAAATGTAGGAACCTCAATCTTAGGTCTTTTCCCGATCTTGGAAATGGATCGAAAAAGTCTTTCTTCTTCCTGATTCACAATTTCAACTCCTTTAGAATTTCCTTCTTCGGCTTCATCCTCACTTTTGTCTCTGACATTAAGATTCATTCCTCTACGAATCTCTTCTTGGAATGCTTTCACTTGTCCTTGGAGCACTCTAACCTTAGGTGTCACACCACCAGCTCTTCCGCCACATTTCCTTAGTGGAGGCATTTTTGAGCTGCTCACTATAACCCTAACCACAGTCTTGGTACAAATTGCCCCACAGTTAGTGATCTATTTACACACTCAGGAACTCTCACTCTGATAACAGTTGATAAAGGGTACTCCCCCTAATACCCCAAACACATAATAGAAACAGAGAAATAACAACAATTTGCAAGAATAGAAAATGGGCTTCTTATTATCTCCACAAATGTGGAATTACAAATTTTAGAATTACAAAATGCAAATCCACACGGGCATTTTCCCTTACAATATTCTGTAGGACAAAGCCTCAAATTATTACCCATAACTACTCTAAATTCTCTGAACTACCTAAGACAACACTACAGCCTTCCTGATATAGACAATTTTCCACTGCTTGGGAAGGTTCCAGAAATTTAGCCATAAAGGCCGACCAAACTTAGAATTATTGTATTTTTAATTTTATTACATCATATTTAGCTCAAAACATCTTTTCAAACCCAAACATAAATTTTGAACGAAATTTAATTTTTGCCATTTCAGGTGGCCCAACTTTTGGAGACCATAAGTGATCACCCGTTGACCCGAATGACTATTATGACCCCATTTCAAAAAGGGTGTGAAGTGATCTAAAGTGCTTGAATGAAGCAAGCTTCATTCAGCTGAAGTTTTGACCTCATTCAAGGCCTCTAAAGCCTTCAAAACTGAGTTCAAAGTTTTTGTACCCTACTGCCAATACTGAAAATTTTCAATCTCTTCAAAACTAGACTTGATCTAGCAATGAAAGTTTACTGGTAGGTTGATATAACCAAAATGAACCTCTAGGGAAGAAAATAGACCATTCTAAGCATGAATGGAAAACTTACTAAAAATAGTAAATTTCCAAAAATGGAAGCTCTACACAAGATACCCCTTATTGAAAAGAAACCATCAATATTTTTAGGTGATGCAAGATTTTTCTTACACCCAAGATGCTCCTGAATCAAATAATATGTCTCCATCACATATTGAAATGTGCAAGGCTCCATGATAACTATATGAATGATCACTCATAGAACACTATCTGTAACTCTATCAGGAACGTTGCTGACACAAGCTGCTACACAATTGTCTATACTAACAATTAACCTTTGCATCCATGATATCATGATGATAACATGTCCATGCTACATATACCCAAATTGTCATGCCCCGCAAGGGAACCAGGGAAATGCACAAAGGTTTACTTTGTAAAAGAAAACCTAAGTAGATTTTTATGAAAAATTTTGAACTTTTAAAGTTTGCAAATAAACAAAACATATTCTAACTTCTTTCCAAGGTTCCCTTAAATGTAAATGTATAAATTATTAAAAATTGAAAAACTATTAACAACATTTACTAACCATACAAATTCCATTTCAAGTTCTTTATTGGAAAATACTTAAACACATTCATAGTTAATTTCTATCTAAAGATCAATTACTATAATTCCATTTCATCTAACTAACATATTGCAATAGTACAACAAATGATTCATCAACATTTTACATAACTTGATACATAACAAGATTACATCTTTCCATTAAACAAACATCCCATATAACCCTTTTCCTACGTCTACCCATTATTACATCATTTGAAAATTACATTACATTTAAACTCCTCATAGGAGAATACATAAGTTTACAACAACATGAATAAGTACAAGTCTTCATTCTTCAACAGGTGCACAGACAAATATGAATCTTCAGTTGTTTACATCTGCACAAGATACCTCGATAGAAAGATTTTTCCACCCAACCATGTGAAACTGGTAAAGTTTCACCCCCCGTGCTAGGAGATAAACACCAAGCTCACAAAGAAGGGACTTACTAGGTTGTACCAAAAGGGTTGGATAACATTTCACAAGGGATTCTAAGGTTTGGGTAGGAAATCCTAAGCAACAACCTAAGTGAGTGTCATCGCATAGCCCTCACCCCTTGGGTTGTCCTAGTACTAGCCACACTGGGCCCCGGCCCCCAAGTAGGCACATGCGGAATCAAATGCCTTTCGTAGAGACAAGTGCCATTCGATTTGTACCTACGCATAGGTACCTTCTCCCACTCCCATCCATAGCCTATCCTAGCGCTAATGGCATGGGCGAGGCACAATTTAATCTTTTTAATGTTTTGAACCCATCCCTTAAATTTTATTAGGTTATCACTTGGTTAACTAACTCATCAGTCGGTTATCCTGGTCTAGCCACTTTAGGGCCCCGGCCCCGCACTGAGAGCCACTCACTTAGGGGTTCCTAGGTTTCCTAACCCTAACCTATTCCTGTTAGGTTTTCCTAGCAAACCACTAACATGCTCAACATTATAACAGATATACCCTAGGACGCTTAGGGGTCCTAAAGTTTGACTAGTTTGATTGTTGATAAGATTGAAAGCAAGAGTTTTGTTTTCAGTTTTCTAGCCCCCATCCTAACATTTGTCTAAGCATGGAACTAAGAAATCAATTGTCTATTTACAACTTAAAAACATTTATACAGTTAAAACATTGAATAAATATGCCTCTAGTCCAAACATTTAGCTCATCTAACAAATATAATATATATAACTTACACATATATGATTTTATTTAATGTCACTTCGCCCGACAAGTTCTTTAATTAATATTATTATATTATATATATATAACAAATTTATTACATATATACATAATATAAAACTAAACCATCAAAATAATATATCTTAAAAAAAAAACACCTTAACATAAACAATTTTGGCATATTTCTTCAATTTTAACATTATATTATATATATATAATAATATATATTATATATATATATATATATAATATAAGTCTAATTATCAATTTCATATGTATTAAATTATTTAACCCATGTTTCAATTACTAATATCATATTATACATATAATCTTTCATATATTATATGTATAATATAATTCTAACTTTAATTATTTAATAACAACATAAAAATTCAAATTATATTATATATATAATATAACATATTTCACCAAAATTATTATCGAAACATATGTTATATTATATATATAATATATAAATCATATATTATATATATAATAATTATTTATTAATGCCAAAACCAAAAAAATCCCACGTGTATCTTAATCCCCACAGGGAAAAGGGGGCCCGCTCCTGCGCGGTATCCCCGGTACCGCTAGCAGCGGTCGCTGCCGCATGGCACCCAAAGGTGCCGCCGACAGTGACGCTGCTGTCCAGTACCGCGGGTCCCTCCACGGCAACGGCCTCCCTCCTTAATGCATTCAATTTTTTTTAAAATTAAATTAAATTTTATTTTCAGAAATTAAACATATTAAAAAGGAACATTACGAACATGTTTAAAATAAATAATATTCCTGAGACAATAATGTTGTTTTATAATATTAGAGGTAAGTTAATTAATATATCATATATTTTTCTTTGACATATGAAATATGAAAATAAGGAAATATAAATTTATAAATTACTATTTATTTATTTAATTCTTTGCACATTCATTTATTTAACAACTTTAAGACTTACGTTTCTTCCAGTAAAATATTAGCATAAACAAGATATTAACTATTGAACTTTGCTCAAAATTTTATACACATTTATCACAGAACACTAACGCATAGACACAACATAAATTCTTTCATCTCACAGGGAATGTTTGGGAAAGTTCCAACCTGGTCAATAGTCGCACTGGTTGATGAAGCCCTTCCTACAGAATCCTTTCCGCTCCCAAATTCCTCCTGATTATCCAAAGTTTCTCCGTTCCAAGCCCTTTTCTCCGGTTAGTCACTCGTTCAATCCTGTACTTTTTCCAGAATCCTTTTTCCAGCCCCCTCTTCCGAACCAACCATCATAAATATAATCTCCTCTCCAACTATTTGGTTGGAGAAGTTTCTATACGGGAAGAAACTTCTCCAACTTCCATAGTCGGTTGGAGGAGAAACTAATCTCTCCCATAACATAATAAAGTTTTGATAATTTTAATTAAAAATATCATCCAAAACAAGGTTTAATAACAAATTTAATTAATTACCTCACAAGGAATTCACATAGCCCAATTGGTAACTAACTAGCCTAACTTTTAGGAGGTCTCGAGTTCAACTCCTCCTAGCTAGCTAGTTTTTATTACCGAAGGCAATTTATTTTTATTTTATTATTTTATTTTATGTATTTCTTAATATACTTTTAATTATAAAGCTAGTGCTATTTTTCTATCCTGTTAAATATTATTAAGCATATATTTATTTATATTTATAAATATAAATAAATAAATAAATATATATATATATGTATGTAGATATATATATATATATATATACATACATATATATATATATATATATATATATATATATATATATATATATATATACATATATATATATATATATGTATATATATATATATATATATATATATATATATATATATATATATGTATATATATATATATATATATACATATATATATATATATATGTATATATATATATATATATATATATATTATATATATATATATATGTATATATATATATATATACACATATATATATATATATATATGTATACATATATATATATATATAGATATATATATATATATATACATATACATATACATATATATATATATATATATATATATATATATATATATATATATATATATATATATATTATATATATATATATATATATATGTATATATATATGTGTTCATAAGCATATGTGTGAACCCATATGTTTATGACACATATAGTACAATTAACTTATTATACGCATCACTATCATTATAACTATATAACCAGGAGATGCAAGGTACAAATAATAGCTTGACCCTAATACTAACATGATAGTCTAACAAGGATAAGTCACTGAAACAGAAATCAACCAACAAGGACTCACATAGATAACCTACTGACAAAGTTGAGTGTACCCTAACCGCAAGAGCAAGATCCAAACCCTAATAACTGATAAACCACATAATACCTCCCTACCAGGAACTGACCCGGTGCTTCCCACCTAAGGTGAATGATCAAGGATAAAGGTTTTCTTTTGTGAAGCTTGGTGATATCTCCATGACAACAACAACGATCGAGGATTTTTAAGGGATCGCTCAGACCTGTGAGCCAGATGGAGATGATACCCGGTACCCTGCAAATCCTGCATCACCAAGAAGAGATACATATACATATAGATATACACATCAGATATATGCAAGCAGATGACTAGGATCGATACATCGTGTGGACCTCACCCGAGTGAGTAACTACGACTTCGTCCTGAGTCATGAAAAAACACATATGTATCCATAAACCAATTGAGATAAGGGTTAGTATACCATTCATGAGATAAAACATGTAAAACTAATACATTCTTCTAGGATCTCATAAACATATAATCAATGTAACTATAACTGAGCATATAAATATCATCTAATGAACGTATAATCCTCCATGAAAACATAAACATGAGTGCATAGTTCTAACCATCATAATAAAAAAATATCAAATCATAGTATCACTGTAGGAGAGGTATTACATCCTCCCCCCCTAGAGTTAGGCTTACTCTTGGAAGCCTACAAACAAGTACGGATAAGCATCTCTAATCCTAGTGGCATCTTCCCATGTGGCGGAAGATTCATCATTGGGGTCCCATTGGACCCTTGCCTGCTCTGTGCTGCGACCCCTGAGGGTTAGTGTCCGCTGCTATAGAATACGTATTGGCTCTAAAGCCAGCTGCCCATCCGCTACCTATAATGCATTCCAATCCAAAACATGAGTCACATCAGGAATATAGCTTCTAAGAACTGAAACATGGAATACATCATGAATACGAGAAAGGCTGGGCGGCAAGGCAAGCCAATAGGCTACTGGTCCTATCCTCTCTAAGACCTTGAAAGGACCAACAAATCGGGGTGCCAACTTGGAGCCTTTTCCATAACAGATTGGGCTCTTTCATGGACGCACCCTCAAAAATACTCTATCACCAGGAGAAAAATGTACATCAATCCTGTGAGCGTCGGCATACTTCTTCTGTCTATCCTGAGCTATCACAATGTGCTCTCTGATGCGCCTGACCTGATCCTCCATGTCCTGCAACATCTCAGGCCCCAAAAGTACCCTGTCCTCCAACTGATCCCAGCTCAAGGGAGTACGACAAGGGCGGCCATACAATGCCTGAAAAGGGGACATGCCTATGGAACTATGATAACCATTGTTATATGAAAATTCTACCAAGTAGAGGTACTCCTCCCAATGGGTCTGCCTGTCAATAACATACATCCTGAGCATATCCTCGACGACCTGATTGACTCGCTCTGTCTATCCATCTGTCTCAGGGTGATAGGCTAAACTAAAGTTAAGCTGAGTCCCTAAAGCATGCTGAAGTGATGTCCAAAGAGTTGAGGTGAATACTGGATCACGATCAGATATGATTTTCCTAGGAATGCCATGGAGTCTCACAATATCCTTCATAAATATTCTAGCCACAAAAGATGCTGAATAGGAAGACTGTATAGGGGATAAATGAGCTACCTTGGTGAGCCTATCCACTATTACCATGATAGCGTCATGTCTCTTGGGAGTAACTGGAAGTCCCACTATAAAATCCATGGAAATGATATCCCATTTCCATTCTGGCACTAGGTGAGGTTGCAATAGACCTGCAGGGTGCTGATGCTTGGCCTTCACTCTCTGACACTCTAAACATCTAGCCACGTAGTTTGCTATATCCCTCTTCATCCCTGACCAATAGTACAATGGTCGTAGGTTGGCATACATTTTCTTCACCCCTAGATGTGCTGAATAGGGCACCTTGTGGCTTTCCGAAAGGATAAGCGCATGAAGATCTCTGGCCATGGGAACATAGATTCTATTCTATTGTTTTAGCAACCCTACTGAATCCAATGAGTATCCTGAGAAGTGACCTTCCAAAGGCCTTCCCGATTCTATCTCTGACTTAACTTCCTGGAACCAAGGGTCAGAAGTAAGGGCCTCCCTGATTCTGCTCTCCAGATCTGTGCTAAGGGTTACGACTGAAAGAGTATGTTGGCACCTACTCAGAGCATCTGTCACCACATTCATTTTACCTTGAACATACTTAACTTTGAACTCATATTCGCATAAAAATTCCATCCACCTTCGCTGCCTAGCATTGAGATTGGGTTGGGAGAAGATGTACTGAAGACTTCTATGATCTGTTTGGAGTTCAAACTTGTGACCCAACAGAAAGTGTCTCCATTTCACCAAGGCATGAACAACTGCTGCAAGTTCAAGGTCATGGGTGGGGTAGTTGAGCTCATGATCCTTGAGTTTCCTTGACTCATAAGCCACAACTTTTCCTTCTTGCATAAGAACTGCCCCGATCCCCTCTAGAGAAGCATCTGTGCATACTACAAAATTTCCAGATGGTTCAGGAACTACCAAAATTGGAGCACTGGTTAATTTGTCTTTCAAGGTTTGGAAAGTGGCCTCACATTTTTTTGACCAAACAAACTTCTTATCCTTCCTTTGAAGTGAAGTGATGGGATGAGCAACCCGAGAAAAATCCTTGACAAACCTTCTGTAATACCCGGCTAATCCCATGAAACTACAAACCTCGGGAACATTAGTTGGAGTTGGCCACTCCACTATAGCTTGAATCTTATCTGGGTCAACAACAATGCCATTTCCTGATATGACATGCCCAAGATACTTAACCTCAACCTGAAAGAATTCACACTTTTCAGCATTAGCATACAGTTGGTTCTCCCTAAGGCACTGCAATACTTTCCGAAGATGAACCTCATGTTCTTCAAGAGTTTTGGAGTATACCAAGATATCATCTAAGAACACTATCACAAATTTGTCCAAGTAGGTTCTAAACACTCCATTCATCAGGCTCATGAATACGGAAGGAGCATTTGTTAACCCAAAAGGTACCACAGTGAACTCATAATGGCCATACCTGGTGCGAAAAGTTATTCTATGAATATCAACTTCTTGAATTCTCAGTTGATGATAGCCTGACTTGAGATCTATCTTAGAGAATATTTTCACTGCTTTCATCTGATCAAATAGGTCATCAATGCGAGGTAGAGGATACCAATTTTTGATGGTAACCTTGTTCAGTTGACGATAGTCAGTACATAATCGGAGGGATCCATCTTTCTTCTTTACAAATATCACTGGCACTCCCCAAGGTGATACAATAGGTCTTATAAACCCTTTTACTAAAAGTTCTTCTAGCTGAACCTTGAGTTCCTCAAGTTCTTGCGTGGTCATACGGTACGGAGCTTTGGAAATTGGTTCTGCTCCCGGCACCAAATCAATTCAGAAATCTATGTCTCTCTTGGGTGGCATCCCTGGAATTCCTTTTGGAAAAACATCCAAGTATTCCTGTAAAAGGGGGTGATCTAATGATATCTCCCTACTCTCTTCTTGATCTAAATCCTCCATTGTGACTGCAAAAAGTTGGCATCCTTTGCGCATGCACCTCTTAAGCTGCATCGCAAAAATCATGCGGAGAGAGATGGATGATTGAACCCCAATAATCTTCTTAGTTTTCCCCGAGTCATCAGTGCATTGAACACTTTTGTTTCGACAATCCAAAGTGGCTTTGTGAGCATCCAACCAATCCATGCCCAACACTACTCCATATGATCCTAAAGGAATCACTCTAAGATCCACTAAGGTAGAGAAAGGTCCAAGTTCCAAACTACAACTTTGAACACAGGCGTCAGAGACTACTCTTGCCCCGGAGGCTAGTTCAACCTGCCACCTATCTTCCTGCCTTACTGCCTTCAGCCCACATTGCTCTACTAAAGAGGATGAAATAAAAGAATCTGTTGCTCCTGAATCAAACAAAACGGTGGTAGAGATACCCTTTAACAAAACTAGAGTTTCAATGACTATCCCCTGACTATTGGCTTGTCCATGGTTTATAGCAGAAAACGCTCGATGGGATCTGCCTGAGTTACCTACTGTAGGTTCTAAAGTGGCCTGTCTAAAACTAACTGGTGGAGAAGATTTCTGAGGGCAATTAACTACAATGTGCCCATGCTGCCCACAAGAGTAACATTCTGTGTTTTTGACAAAATTTCTTCCTGCAGAAGGTGCACTAGATTGCTGGTAGCTACCCCGACTAGAGTTTTGGGGCATACTCTGAGTTGGTTGACGGTTTGGGAATTTTTTTGCACGTTGCCAGTTACGAGGATTATTAAATTGAGAACTCCCACTTTTATTTTTGTTTCCATTCTGATTGTTGCTGTTGTTGTTGCTGACAAACTTCCTTTTGTGTTGGTTCTGGTTTCCTTTAGGCGGATAGTTCTTAGGTGTGCCTTGAAATTGATTCCCTGACCCAATCTGGAAAGTATTGCCACCTTGGCCACTGGTTCGGCTTCCTAACCCCAAGGCTATATTTTGTTCTCCAAGACAAGCCTTAATGACTGCTTCATTTATGGTCTGAGGTTCAAACATTCTTACACTGCAGGCCAAACGACTGTTGAGCCCTCTGAGAAAGTGTTGAGTTAACATAGGTTCATCATCCTTAAACCCTGAATATGGCTTGAGTTCCAAGAACTTCCTCTCATAGTCATCCACTGACATATTAAGCTATCTTAGATTATGAAATTCTTCAGCTCTTTCCTGCCTCCAATGGTCAGACAGAAATTTAGCTCGAAAAAGTTCTAGGAATAGTTCCCAAGAAAGGGTGGTGATGTCTAAGTGAAGTTTCTCTCTTTCTGTTTCCCACCATGTGGATGCAAAGTCTCTAAGGTGAATAACTGCAAACTGGGCTTTGGTATTACTGTGGTATGGGTGCATGGAGAAAAGCCTTTCTAATTCTAGCAACCAAGTTTGTGCGGAAGTTCCACCTTGTGTTCCCTTAAATGGGTTTGTCTTAGTTCTAAGGAGATCCCGCATATGAGAAGCCCGTAGGGCATCCTCTTCCAATGTCTGGTCTCTCCTCCTAGGACTTCTTTCTCTTTCCTCATGGTGAGTGCTACTCTCCCCATGCTGGCCTCTATCCTGCCCTGCCTCTAACCTCTAAAGGATTTGTTCTAGTAATTTTGTTACTTGGGCTCCCTGAAAACCTCCTGATTGATTGTTAGATTGTTCCCCTTGTTCCTCGTATTGTTCTTCTTCTTGAGAATCTTCGTGTTGGGATCTAGGAGGAGCATTTTGGACACCTCCTCTACGACCACGGGTTATGGGTGGCATCCTACCATGAGTTAAGAAAAATGATGAGTTTATGGTTTTGATTTTCATTTTGAGTTTTCCTAAGATGTAGTGTAAGTTTAAGGTACATGGACCCAATTTCTTTAGGTCCCAGTGTAGCAACTTAGTGCTCTGATACCAAATATGTCATGCCCCGCAAGGGAACCAGGGAAATGCACAAAGGTTTACTTTGTAAAAGAAAACCTAAGTAGATTTTTATGAAAAATTTTGAACTTTTAAAGTTTGCAAATAAACAAAACATATTCTAACTTCTTTCCAAGGTTCCCTTAAATGTAAATGTATAAATTATTTAAAACTGAAAAACTATTAACAACATTTACTAACCATACAAATTCCATTTCAAGTTCTTTATTGGAAAATACTTAAACACATTCATAGTTAATTTCTATCTAAAGATCAATTACTATAATTCCATTTCATCTAACTAACATATTGCAATAGTACAACAAATGATTCATCAACATTTTACATAACTTGATACATAACAAGATTACATCTTTCCATTAAACAAACATCCCATATAACCCTTTTCCTACGTCTACCCATTATTACATCATTTGAAAATTACATTACATTTAAACTCCTCATAGGAGAATACATAAGTTTACAACAACATGAATAAGTACAAGTCTTCATTCTTCAACAGGTGCACAGACAAATATGAATCTTCAGTTGTTTACATCTGCACAAGATACCTCGATAGAAAGATTTTTCCACCCAACCATGTGAAACTGGTAAAGTTTCACCCCCCGTGCTAGGAGATAAACACCAAGCTCACAAAGAAGGGACTTACTAGGTTGTACCAAAAGGGTTGGATAACATTTCACAAGGGATTCTAAGGTTTGGGTAGGAAATCCTAAGCAACAACCTAAGTGAGTGTCATCGCATAGCCCTCACCCCTTGGGTTGTCCTGGTACTAGCCACACTAGGCCTCGGCCCCCAAGTAGGCACATGCGGAATTGAATGCCTTTCGTACCGACAAGTACCATTCGATTTGTACCTACACATAGGTACCTTCTCCCACTCCCATCCATAGCCTGTCCTAGTGCTAATGGCATGGGCGAGGCACAATTTAATCTTTTTAATGTTTTGAACCCATCCCTTAAATTTTATTAGGTTATCACTTGGTTAACTAACTCATCAGTCGGTTATCCTGGTCTAGCCACTTTAGGGCCCCGGCCCCTCACTGAGAGCCACTCACTTAGGGGTTCCTAGGTTTCCTAACCCTAACCTATTCCCGTTAGGTTTTCCTAGAAAACCACTAACATGCTCAACATTATAACAGATCTACCCTAGGACGCTTAGGGGTCCTAAAGTTTGACTAGTTTGATTGTTGATAAGATTGAAAGCAAGAGTTTTGTTTTCAGTTTTCTAGCCCCCATCCTAACATTTGTCTAAGCATGGAACTAAGAAATCAATTGTCTATTTACAACATAAAAACATTTATAAAGTTAAAACATTGAATAAATATGCCTCTAGTCCGAACATTTAGCTCATCTAACAAATATAATATATATAACTTACACATATAAGATTTTATTTAATGTCACTTCGCCCGACAAGTTCTTTAATTAATATTATTATATTATATATATATATATAACAAATTTATTACATATATACATAATATAAAACTAAACCATCAAAATAATATATCTTAAAAAAAAAACACCTTAACATAAACAATTTTGGCATATTTCTTCAATTTTAACATTATATTATATATATATATAATAATATATATTATATATAAATAATATAAGTCTAATTATCAATATCATATGTATTAAATTATTTAACCCATGTTTCAATTACTAATATCATATTATAGATATAATATTTCATATATTATATGTATAATATAATTCTAACTTTAATTATTTAATAACAACATAAAAATTCAAATTATATTATATATATAATATTTTACATATTATATATATAATATAACATATTTCACCAAAATTATTATCGAAACATATGTTATATTATATATATAATATATAAATCATATATTATATATATAATAATTATTTATTAATGCCAAAACCAAAAAAATCCCACGCGTATCTTAATCCCCACAGGGAAAAGGGGGCCCGCTCCTGCGCGGTATCCCCGGTACCGCCAGCAGCGGTCGCTGCCGCACGGCACCCGAAGGTGCCGCCGACAGCGGACGCTGCTGTCCAGTACCATGGGTCCCGCCGCGGCAACGGCCTCCCTCCTTAATGCATTCAATTTTTTTTTAAATTAAATTAAATTTTATTTTCAGAAATTAAACATATTAAAAAGGAACATTACAAACATGTTTAAAATAAAAAATATTCCTGAGACAATAATGTTGTTTTATAATATTAAAGGTAAGTTAATTAATATATCATATATTTTTCTTTGACATATGAAATATGAAAATAAGGAAATATAAATTTATAAATTACTATTTTATTTATTTAATTCTTTACACATTCATTTATTTAACACTTTAAGACTTACGTTTCTTCCAGTAAAATATTAGCGTAAACAGGATATTAACTATTGAACTTTGCTCAAAATTTTATACACATTTATCACAGAACACTAACGCACAGACACAACATAATTCTTTCATCTCACAGGGAATGTTCGGGAAAGTTCCAACCTAGTCAATAGTCGCCTGGTTGATGAAGCCCTTCCTGCAGAATCCTTCCGCTCCCAAATTCCTCCTGATTATCCAAAGTTTCTCCGTTCCAGCCCTTTTCTCCGACTAGTCACTCATTCAATCCTGTACTTTTTCCAGAATCCTTTTTCCAGCCCCCTCTTCCGAACCAACCATCATAAATATAATCTCCTCTCCAACTGTTTGGTTAGAGAAGTTTCTATACGGGAAGAAACTTCTCCAACTTCCATAGTCGGTTGGAGGAGAAACTAATCTCTCCCGTAACATAATAAAGTTTTGATAATTTTAATTAAAAATATCATCCAAAACAAGGTTTAATAACAAATTTAATTAATTACCTCACAAGGAATTCACATAGCCCAATTGGTAACTAACTAGCCTAACTTCTAGGAGGTCTCGAGTTCAACTCCCTCCTAGCTAGCTAGTTTTATTACCGAAGGCAATTTATTTTTATTTTATTATTTTATTTTATGTATTTCTTAATATACTTTTAATTATAAAGCTAGTGCTATTTTGCTAATCCTGTTAATATTATTAAGCATATATTTATTTATATTTATAAATATAAATAAATATATATATATATATATATATATATATATACATATATATATATATACATATATATATATACATATATATATATATATATATACATATATATATATACATATATATATATATATACATATATACATATATATATATATATATATACATATATATATATATATATATATATACATATATATATATATATATATATATACCTTAATATACATATATGTGTTCATAAGCATATGTGTGCACCCATATGTTTATGACACATATAGTACAATTAACTTATTATACGCATCACTATCATTATAACTATATAACCAGGAGATGCAAGGTACAAATAACAGCTTGACCCTAATACTAACATGATAGTCTAACAAGGATAAGTCACTGAAACAGAAATCAACCAACAAGGACTCACATAGATAACCTACTGACAAAGTTGAGTGTACCCTAACCGCAAGAGCAAGATCCAAACCCTAATAACTGATAAACCACATAATACCTCCCTACCAAGAACTGACCCGGCACTTCCCACCTAAGGTGAATGATCAAGGATAAAGGTTTTCTTTTGTGAAGCTTGGTGATATCTCCATGACAACAACAACGATGGACGATTTTTAAGGGATCGCTCAGACCTGTGGAGTCAGGTGGAGATGATACCCGGTACCTACAAATCTTGCATCACCAAGAAGAGATACATATACATATAGATATACACATCAGATATATGCAAGCAGATTTCTAGGATCGATACATCATGTGGACCTCACCGAGTGAGTAACTACGACTTCGTCCTGAGTCATGAAAAACACATATGTATCCATAAACCAATTGAGATAAGGGTTAGTATACCATTCATGAGATAAAACATGTAAAACTAATACATTCTTCTAGGATCTCATAAACATATAATCAATGTAACTATAACTGAGCATATAAATATCATTTGATGAACGTATAATCCTCCATGAAAACATAAACATGAGTGCATAGTTCTAACCATCATAATAAAAAAATATCAAATCATAGTATCACTGTAGGAGAGGTATTACACAAATATTACTGCATAATTCTTCTACGCACACTACTTACCATATGTTGTCATTAATGAAAAACATACAGTCACACTTGCTTGCTTGAAAATCTCCAATAGATACTTATAGCCAGTCAATTTTGATTGCTAAGTGTGATTGTGAGAGAAAAGAAGAAGATGCAAATGTACTGAGACAATCAATCATCAGTTAAAGATCTATGTGAAGAAGAAGAGAGCATATTTTATTCATTGGAACTGATCAAGATAGCATGTCTAATTTATAGTTCACCAAGATCCAGATATAGTGTGTATCTATCATGCAGAAGGTTGCAGCATTCACCATTTGAGCAGTATGCTCCCAGACACTATGTCTTCACCTTTAACAAGGTTAATTATAAAAGACTCCTAAAAGGGTTTGACCTTTGACTAGGTCACTGTACTTCATGCATTGTAAGGATCAATTCCTATCAGGGTTGTAAGATCTTCTAACAAGGATCATTATACTCTAGTGCAATTTATAGTGGGTGCTAATTCCCACCAGGGTTTTTACCTATTTGGGTTTCCTCATAACCAAAATTGTGGTGTTGTGTTAAGTTTTATCTCATTGTGTATGTTCTTAATGTTATTCTGCACTTAATTGGAGAAAGAATTGAATCTTCTGGATAACTAATTCACCCCCCCTCTCAGTTATGTCTTGGGATTATTCCTAAAAATATGCCCCTTCTATTTTATTTACATTTTTCTGGCTTCTTTAACGTGTCTATTTTTTTCTCTTATTCAAAATATTTTTCTCTTTTTATATACCCTTTATTACGTATATCTACACACACTTGATATCCCCACAAATGGATATCACTCAACTTAGCCTCTCATTTTCTGTGAACGGGTGTTGACGTAATATTTTTTTTTTTTTATATTATTACTGATAGCGTTTTTTTTTTTTAAGTCAAGCTCTACCTAGGGGGTAGTACCCTTTCTATTGCATAAAAAAGAAATACATAGTGAGGTAGTAGAACCCACATCCACACAACCAAATAGGATCAATGGGCAATGTACATTATCCTGTGTCATATCTCTAACGACCTAGCACCTATTTCTACAATAAATGGATCCCCATTAGCCTGTAAAAATGCTTCGAAGCTAGCTAAATTGTATTCCTTCACACTATATTTGTACAAAGACCAAGCCTTTTTCATCTTGGTATTTTCCCCTTCCATGTACAAAGTGAAAAATCCCAGGAGACAGCCACCCGAGAGCTATTGATCAATACCATCCAGCACTTCTACTACCTCTGTGTAAATATCCTCTGCAACAATCCTATGAGAAACTCTGAGAGGATGAAGGGGATGGCCCAAAGTCTATATAAATTGTTGGAACATGTCCACTACTAGTTTAACATCATGAACATGTCCATTGGCCCAATAATTGCCTCCCAAGATTGAGATCATGGCCACCTACTCCTTTTCCTTCGCCTGATTGAAAATCCTTCATAGCTATTCTTCTAGGGATTCCACCAAAGACTCCTCCTTTCCACAGTGACAAGTAATTCCCAAAAATCTCACCATTGATTGTGTTGCATACCCAATACCAAACCTTGTATAAATAGGAAGAGAATGCTTCTCAAAAGGAGTTATGCAAAGAATATATGGCTACACTAGAATGCAACCATGTGCTTACTCACGGGAGCCTCCAAAGGTATCACTACAAAGTGAGTTAGGACTCTATGGTGGTCATGTGCACTGGTAGAGATTTCCCATCCCTTCTACCAATTCCACCCAAAAATTGCATTTATCCTATTCTTTTCCTTACAAGGTAATCTTGATCCTCATCTATTAATTTTTTTATATCTTCAAATATCAGATTATCCTTACCAAACTCCCAATCTAATATTCTAACAATTCCCTCATTTTCCAACTTGTCTACCACTCTATTGCCTTCTCTGAACACATGTTGGAATTGAAAATCCTCAAGCTTCTGTAATAGATCATTCATTCTAGGAAGCCACCTAGACAATCTCCAATTGCAAAAATATGATTTGTAGACCCCATTAAGTATAATCTATGAGTCTCCTTCGATAATCACTCTTCTAATGCCATTTTTAATACACCATGAGAGCCCTGCCTCCATAGCCAAAATTTATGACTCATAATTTTTGGTGATGCCCAAACACCTCACAATGCCTCTGATAACCTCTTCCTTATAATCTATAATAATTGCCTCGATGATGCTTGCTCTCGGGTTGCCTTTGCAAGATCCATCAAAGTTTATCTTTTCCCATCCACTCAGGGGTGCCTTCCATCTAATTAATTTCCCATCCACCTTCTTATCCTTTAGTTTGTGATCTCCCCGATGCTTTATGCACCATCTCTTTTCCATATCTAAATCCCACTGTGACATATAATGGTAATGCATCCCCAAAATTCTACTATTCACTACTTCTTCAATCGTAGTTTGGATATTAGACTTTAGGTGATCGATCTCCAATTCCTCTTCTTTGAAAGCCCTCCTATTTCGATCCTTCCAAATCTTCCACACCAACATTGATAGGCTTAGTAACTAAAAGAGTCCCCACTTGGAATGAATTTTGTCCATGGGCCAAGTTGAAAAAAAATCTTTCAGAGAAGCATTCCTTAATACAAACCATTGCAACCTACCAAGAAGCCAATCCCAACATTCTCTAGCAATTGGGCACCAAAAAAGAAGATGGTCTATAGACTCCTCTTCCTGTCATCACATTATGCACCAATTGTGACTCAAAAAACTAATCGATTTCAACCTATTTCCTGTTAATATTCTTCCATGCAAGGCTACCCATAGAAAGGCTCTAGCCTTCAAAAGAGGCCACTATCCCCAACATAATTTTGATGGAAAATTGTCACAAAACTACCTACGCCTTAATAAATCATATCCGAGGTTGACCTTATAGGACCCTGATTTGGCTGTGCTCCAAATTAGTGAATCTTCCTTGTTAGATCAGATCATAATTTTGTTGTTTAACAAGTCCTACAAGAGTTGATCATTGCCCAATGCATTGTCTCCTAACCATTTCCAAATAGCCTTCATGGATGAAGAGGAGCTAAAAAGCATGTATTCCACCACCTTGCTTCCTGTGATGCTTCCATGCTATTCACCCACTCCACTTCAGAGATAAAACTATCCAATAGCCTATCCCCCTGCCAAGAATCTCTCCAGAACAATGCTCTCTGACCATTGCCAATCTTCCACATGAGGTGCTTTGTGATGAATTTCCTGCTATCCCAAATATGTCTCCTGAAGTTTGATACTATCTAAGCATTTGTTCTAGTCAAAATTCTGTCTGGATCCCGAGAATCAAGATATTTTGCATTCATGATTTGACACCACAGTTTTTCCGGGCACTTATACATTTTCTATGCCAATTTGGCACCCAATGCTTTGTTCTGAAGGCCCATACTCTTGAGGCCTACTCCTTCTTCATCCTTAGACAAACATGTCATGTCCCAATTAATGAGGTGTATTCTTTTGTCTGTGTGCAAACCTTCCCATAGAAAGTTTTTTAACAAGCCATCCAAAGCCATGGTGGCTCTCTTTGAAAGATTGTAAAATGACATATAATATGTACGTATGGCTAATAGAATAGACTTTATCATGAGAATCCTCACTGCTAGTGAAATCCATCTGTTCTTCCATGAAGAGGCTTTTGAGTGCATTTTATCTATAACTTCCTCCCAAAATTTGCTATCCATGCGGCCTGCATATAATGAGACTCTGAGATATGAAATTGGGAATAAACCTTCCTCAAATCCAAAAATAGCTGTGATGAATCCTTTCATCCTCTTGCTGGTATGAAGAAAGTGGCTCCTTGACTTTGACATGTTCATGACTTGACCCGATTCCCTTTTGTATTCAGTCAAGACTTCCTTGATGATCCTGGCTTCCTAAACCATTGCCTCCCTAAAGATGATAGCATTGTCTGCAAATTGAGAGTGAGATATGGGATCCAGGTTGTCTTGTATAGAGATCCCATGCCATTTTCTGGGCCTAGTGTGTCTCTTAATGAGATGACCCAGAGCTTTTACCATCAATACAAACAAAAAGGGAGATGGGGGATCACTTTGTCTTAACCCATTACTAGCTTGGAAGAAACTAGAGATTGAGCCATTGACTAGAATGGAAAAATGCACATAAGTAATGTAGTGATAAATTTAGTTAATTCATTCATTGGTGAACCTAAAATGAGAGAGAAGTTCTTGTAGGAAAGGCCATCAGACTCTGTCATAAGCTTTGGTGATGTTGGTTCTTCCCTTTGATCTTCACTTGTAGATTTATACTTTGATGGATAACTTAAATAACACTTTGACTCTATCACCACTCCAAAGTCTACAAGAAAGAGGACCAATTAACAAGGATCAAAAGAGATCCTCCTACACTTTGAGCCTCAATGCTCAGGTAGGTGTACCCTTGATTCACTTCTTGAAAAGAATTACTAAATGATATACAACTATATACTCTTTACTAACTGCTTTAAGATTTTATCATTTGAATGTTTGTGTGTGGTTGATGAAAATGAAATGCCTCCAGAGGATGGACCAGTGCCTTAACCTAGGGAAAAGAGTCACCTAATTACATACATCAGCTAAAGACCTTAACTCAAACACAATTGAATCTAGGATAAGTGCTTTGCCTATTACCCCTCTCCCTCAAACACAAGGACATCAGATTCTTACTTGGTTGTAAACTCACTGAACCCACCTAAAAGAATTTAATCCTAACTTTGTTAGGAACTTAGAGATGACTTCACAATACTCTTTGTGACATTAACATATATGAGCTTAGAACTGAAACAAGAAGACATACACAAATGCAAGATTGGAACTAAGTAGCATTCTCATTAACATATTCAAGATCAATATACAATCAAAACAACACCAAGATAGGAAAAAGACCCAAAATCTAACTCCTCTATCAGTATAACACTATCAACAACCAGGGGCCAAAAAGAAAAATGCTTTGGAACCCTTACTCAGTCAAAATTTCTGCCATATATACTCCCTAGTCATCTTGGAATTCTCAAAGAGAATGCAACAAGCCACAAATGACATAGTGTTAGGGTTTCAACCACCCAACTAAATGGAAATGGTCAAAAACTCAATGTAGGGGTGGGAAATAGGCAACCTAGAGAAAACAAATCCTAGGTAGATCTGTAATCATGAAAAACTATGAGATCGGGACAGAGAACCAAGAAATTTGCCATAAAAACTAGTCTATTCAGCCACCTATAAATACACCTCGAGCACAAAACATACTCCACCAAGTACAAAAACATCCTGCAACAATTGATCAAAAAGCCCCTGGACCACATTACAACCACCATCACCACCAAACTAGATCAAATTTGGCCGCAAAGTAATCAATTCAAGTACTTCCTATTGCGAAAACCCTTCTGAAAATTCAAATTTGAAATCAAATGGCTACTTCTATGGCACCTGCATCAAATCAGTGATTGATGTTTGAATCTACAACAACTGCAAATTGTGACCATTAGATCCTGTTATTTCATAGGTCTATGTCTTAACTCATTGGATAGCCCAGGGTTAACTGAAGTGAACATGCGACAAGGCAACTCCTGTTCGTGCAATGAAAACACTAACCCAAGTTTAACCCCGCGAACAAGTGAATGAAGGAAACTTACTAACCCCGATCCATTATTTAGCGAACTGGCAACTAAAGGAATTTGCCAATTTGCAACACACTTTATGTCTCTACTAAATAATTTAGTGATTACGTGACCTTCCTTCACTGAATCACCAATCATTTTGGAACACCACCATTTCTTCTCGCAAATGAGGGAATCCTTTGAACCTTGTCGGCACTGCTAACCTCATTTATCTGAATCACTAAACCTTTTGACCCTACATGGGCCCCCTTTATGCCACTTGTCATCATGTCATTTGTTGCAATTGCTCGGTCACCACTGACACAAGACCCACTTTCTGCAAGCCTTCAAATTGGATGAGGGGCACAAGATCTCATAGCTCTGACAAAACTCATGAGAACTTAGGCCGACTGTAGATCTTGTCCTCGTCACTGATCTCTTTGACAATGACCCCACCTAGCTACATCATCCATGCTGACCAATAAAATTTGAATAATCTTGCACCTCCTGGAAAATGGCCCCACTGAGAACATTAAGCCACCTAGAAAATCAGACGGTTGGTGCAAGATCTGAAGGGCTTTGAAGATTCTATGTGCTCTTACACCAACCGCTGATTAAGAATCTTTTGATTGAGATACCGGTCCTGCCTAACAACACGTCCAACTCACACAATGTGGACCAATAAGAAACCTCCAAATCAGCTCCACCTGACACCGGGACCACCGCCAAAGATACGTTTGAGACAAATGAGATCAATGGCCAACGTAAGATTTCAAGCCTCTGATAGATTCCATGAGAACTTACACCCATCGTTGGATGGATTATGGATGTCAGGACCCTCTGACCCATCAAAAATTAGGTCCCACTGACACATGCTGAGTTGTTTACCCGTGGATGAATAATAAAATGCTGACATGGCACACCTGGTATGCAGACCCACTTAAAAGGAAATGCAATGTCACCCAATGAGATCAACGATGGTCTTATGATCTCATGTGTCTAACACATTGCTTGCAAAGATATGCCCACCATTAGATGGAGATGGTGTCAAAAGACTAGGCCCAGGAAAATATTAAAGTTGAAACATAGGAAAAAATCAAGGCATAGGACTTAGGAAAAATTAAACCATAGGACTTAGGAAATATTAAAGCCCACCGGGTGCTAGACTTAGGGAGGATATTAAGCATGTGGACTTAATAGATTTTAAGTGGCCCGAAAAGGTAATGTTAAAATAGAATAGGGCCAGGACTTTCAAAGGGTTTTTGTATGCAACGACTATATTTTCAAAAATTTGAACTAGGGCTAAAGACAGAGACCTAAAAATAACTACAAAGACCAGGGGAAAAGGGATAGAGCCATGAAATTTTTTGCATGTGCTAATAGTGGCTCTGTCTAGGGATGTATGCCTCTTGTAGGCATAACAAGGATCTAGAATCACTGGTTTAAAGCAGACCATCCCAATGGAAAAAATGACAACAGGGGGCAACAAGACCAAAACCCTATAGACTAGGACAAAATAGGGCAGGGGCAAGCAACTATTTACAGAATTTACAAAATGTATAGACCTAACTACTATTCATGGAAAATATAATACTTCAATTGAAGTATTTCTTCAAGAATTGTCCATGAACTAGCAATTCTTGAATATCATCATTTAATTCTTTCACAATATATGAATCTTGGGCCCTTTTTTCATGAATCAGATATGGCCCTAACCAAATTGGATCAAATTTACCATGCTTTCCTTTATCCTCCAATCTGGCATTCCAAATTAACACCAAATCACTAGGCTCAAACCTTTTGTCAATAGTCTTCTTATCATACAAATTCTTAACCTGCAACTACAATTTGGCATTCCTTGCAACTGACTATCTTCTAGTCTCATCTAACCTAATGAGGTCCTCAATTCTCAATTGCATCTCATCATCTATGTCATCATCATATAACTGGACAAATTTATACATTTGTAATAAGTTATTCTAAGGCATTCTTGCATGAATTTCATATACTAAATCAAAGGGTGCACAACTAATTGCCCTCTTCACAGTTATCCTATCAGCCCATAGAGCTAATGGCATCTTTGAATTCCATGCCCTCTTATTTTTTTCAAGAATTCTCTTTAAGATTTTAATCAAACTCTTATTAGTAGATTCTACCTGACCATTTCCTTGTGGATGATAAGGTGAGGAATTATAAATCTAAATTCCTAAGCCTCTACAAAAGTCCTTATATTTAGCAGACCTGAAGCACATGGAATTATCACTTACTATTCTCTCAGGGCACCCAAACCTTGTAACAATATTATTCATCAGAAAATAAATTACCACATTACTAGTTGCATTTCTTATAGGTATAGCTTCTACCCACTTTGTAAAGTAATCAGTGGCAACTAAGATCCATGAGTGTCCTCCACTTGACTTGTTTGGTATCTCCCCTATGAAATCAATTCCCCATTGTTGGAAAGGAACCTGAACTTCTACTGGTTTTAATGGCACATTTCCTAAAAATTTAAGCTTACCAGAGAACCTTTGACAAGCATCACACCTCCTCACCAACTATTTTGCATCCTTGAAGATTGTGGGCCACCAAAATCCTGGTCTCAAAATCTTATGAGCAGTTATTTTACCTAGATAATGCCCACCACAAACTCCCTCATGCATTTCTTTCAACAACATTTCAGCCTGATTTTCATCTACACATTTCAACAGTATGCAATCCAAATTCTTTCTATACAATTTACATTTCACAATTACATACTTGATAGCCTATAATTTGAATATCCTCTTCTGATTATCATTCATTCCTGTCGGACATCTTATATTTCTCAAGTAATAGATAATATCTTGATACCAAATACAATCATCCATATCACATGTATAATTAATTTCAGAATGATTTACTTGATTTGCATCAAGATTGGATTGGGCCATCAATTTTGCCAATCCTTGTCCTCTAACCAACTTAGTAATCTGGACATCAACATTGAATTCTTGGATCCTATTGATCCATATACATCTTCTCCCAGACACCTCCTGCTATGAGAAAATATCCTTCATAGCTGCACTTGGCACAAAAGCAATCACAACTACTCCCATCAAGTAACACCTAAAAGCCTTGACTACCTTCACAAGTGCATATGCTTTTTTCTCATTTATGTCATACTTCAATTCAGCAGCCTGCAAAGATTTACTTAAAAATGCAATAAGCTGCTCAAAACCATCCTTATTCTTTTGTAACAAAACTACAACAATAGTGTGAAAAGATGCAAAGGAAAAGATATGCATTGGGATATTATAATCAAGTGCCTTTAGCACTAGTGCATCTTTAATAGCCTGCTTGATATTTTTGAAAGCCTCATTAGGATCACCCTGCCAATTGATTGCAGATCCCTTCTTCAACATCTTAGAAATAGGTCTAGTAACCTCTACAAAACTTGTCACAAACCTCCTCAAGAGATTGACCTGACCAAAGAAGGACTGAATTCCTTTAACATTCTTTGGTCTCTAAATTTTATCAATGGCTGCTACCCTCTCAGGGTCAATTCTCACTCCTTGCTTCCCAACTAAGTGGCCAAGCAACTTACCTTCAATGACACCAAAAACACATTTCCATGGGTTTAATGAAATTCCATATTCCAAGGCCCTCACAAATATTCTCTCTAAATGAGTACAATGGTCTTCTTCCTTCTTTGAATAGGCAGTTAGATCATCTTAGTATACAATAAGGAAATCATTAATAAAATTTGAAAAGGCAACGTCCATTGCCCTCTGAAAAGTAGCACCGAGCATTTGTGAGACCAAAAGGTATTCTCACATAAACATATGTCCCCCAAGGTGTTGTGAAAGCTATCTTAAACTATTCTGATTCTTTTACAATGACCTGATTGTAACTGGACAAACCATCCATCATTAACATCATTTCTGATCTGGTTACTCTCTGCAACATAGCTTCCATATTGGGAAGACAATAATTATCCTTTAATGAGCTGATGTTCAAATTCCTGAAGTCCACACAAAGCCTAATGTCACCATTCTTCTTTCTCATAGGAACAAGGTTTGACACCCAAGAAGAATGCCTTATAGGCTTGATAATGCCAACATCTCTCAACTTCATTAAGTCTTCTTGCATCTTGGGTGCCAAAGTAGGATTAATAGGCCTTTTTTTTTTCTGAAAAGGTTTAGCATCTTCTTTTAATGGAATAATATGCTAAAATAAGTCTTCTCTATAAACGTTTAGGTCATCATATTACCATGCAAAAACATGACTGAATTTTCTCAATAATTAAATCAAAGATCTCTTTACCTTTTGAGATATATCTCTACCAATGTATACTTTCTTAGGTGCCTCATGTGTTCCAAGATTTATCTCCTCTAGATCAGCATGATCTTCTCTTTTGATATTCTTTTGAACTCTATCTTGGTTGTCAAAGA
The DNA here is from genome assembly GCA_027943335.1 of Chamaecyparis obtusa. NCBI lineage: Eukaryota > Viridiplantae > Streptophyta > Pinopsida > Cupressales > Cupressaceae > Chamaecyparis > Chamaecyparis obtusa. Next base: position 23,895 of record BSBK01003052.1, on the reverse strand, counting down.
TAGTCTCCAAAACAACAAGCCCCTTGGGCACCTTGTTAGTTCTAAGTTGAATGATCTCATTGCCAAGGACAACCTCCCTTCCTTCTATTGACTCAACCAGGGCTACATAATCAAATTCCTGACTATGATACTAATGCTCACAACTCATAAACTTCAATATATCATTATCATCATCAAAAACTTGCCAATTTTCAATATTGTCTGGTATACTAGGCCTAGCTTGAATTTCAACTTTAGAGATACCAACAAATGTAATATCATTGGGATTCATTGCAATATTGGCTAACAAGTCAGCCATCTTGTTGTTACTCCTATCCTTCCACTCAATATTGAAGGCATCAAAATGTTCAATCAAATCCCAAACTACATTCCTATATTGTTTCAACCTCTTGTTCTTGGAAGCATATACTGACCTCACTTGGGACACCACCAACTTAGAATCACCAACAACACTCAAGCACTTACTACCATGTTTTTGTGCCAACCTCAGTCCTAACAATAATGCCTCATATTCTACTATATTGTTGGTACAAAAGAAATTCAATGTGAAAGAAAATTTGTAGGTGTTTCCATTAGGAGAAATAAGTAAAATACCTGCTCCTTCTCCATCTTTGAAATTTGCACCATCAAAATACATTACCCATAAATCACCCCTCACAAAATCAACACTTACCTCATTAGAGATAGGTGACAAAATAGGTTCATTCTCAAATATAGGGATCTCTACCCTAAAAGCATTAATATCAGTATCCACAAAACATGCAGTTTCATTATCAATATTTCTCTCAATCATGTGGCATACTCTTGGCTCTCGTTCAATCTTGACAAACTGATCATCAATCTTGAAAGTGGCATAGGATAGATCACACTGTAAACTTCCACCCATGGTAGCACTCCATCTTCTAGATAGTAGCACCCATAATGGGGAGGGATATCCACCACCAAAACACTCATTGTTAACTCTTTCTCTGGATATACTACCAGCCTATATGACATTGCATTGATAGTCCCAATAACTAGTATCTCCCTCTGGTCCATTGCACAACATTTGCCTTGAACTATATCAACTTTAAGGCCCAACTTCTCCATGATTTTGAAAGGCATGATAGTATTAGAGGCACCACTATCAATCATATAGTTTCTCAACTTCATTCCATTCACAAGAACACTTAAAAAGAATGGATCAATGTTTTCAAGGCTGGTGTTGACAGAACTATCCAAATATATTTGAGGAATTTGAGACACAATTCCTTGAGTAGTAGCTCCTTTCAAAGCATTGGCTTGAGACTCATTTCATGCGACATCATTGTTATGAACATTATCTACCCATGCAATAGCTCTATCTTTGTGTTCAGGGATCCTCAACAATTCTAACAATGGAACCTTAACTGTAATTTGGGACAACATAGATAACATATCAACAGGGGTAGTGGGAGGAACCTCAATTTGTACTACCTTATTATCCTTCTATTTATTTGATACATTAGGTGTATTGGCCACCCTCATCTTTTCTATCTTAACCATGGTGTTAACTGGCTTCTTAATTTCACTAGAAAATTTTTCAACTCCAACTCCCTTAGGCTAACAATTCTTTCCTTTTACATTCTTAAATTTCACCATGTGATCACCTTTTGATTTGTTCTTATTAGGTTCTCTAGAGTTGGTACTCTTTATAAACATTCCTGCAGCTTTCTCATTTATATTCCTTGCCACCATGCCTCTAGTTTGCATTTGGGCAATCATTTCTATAGTAATCCTATCCATCTCTTCTCTAGAAGGTCTTCTCAAATTTATTGGCTTAGAAGAAGAGTTCATGTTACATGTCTTCTTATCCATGTCTTCATCATCTTGATCTATCTCCTCACTGCCACAATCTTGATTTGCAGCCATAGATTGTGCAACCACACAATGCTCTACAAAATGAGGGGACTGGCATGCAACACACCAAGGTATGTCCTCCATGAGATTTATTGAAGCCTTTTGTAGAGGGTCAGGGACACCGCTGTCATTGTTTCCTCTTGTAGCAGGGACAATAGGCTTGCCATCCTTCCATTGGGTGTTGTAGGGGTAGTTTTGCAATCTATTCTGCTTCTTGAAATTGTTGTTGAACTGAGGCCTTTCATTGGTAGGAGCACTAATGTTCCTATTTGTAGGTGCCTTCAAATCTTTCAATGCATTGAGCACTTTATCCAATTTATCTTCTTCTTGCCTCCTAGATCCAACATTCTTACCATTTTCTTTTTTGTATTTCTTGTCCCCAAACAACTTTGGGTCATCTCTCTTTCCACCCAACTTTCCTAATATTTTCATGTTGTTCTCAATATTGACAGCAATCCTAAAAGCATCCCTAAGAGTTGTTGGTTCTTTGTCTCTCAAAAAATATCCCATCTTTCCATCAAATGCATTGAAATATGTAGTTAGACAAACATTTTCATCTAACCACATGACTTGGAACAACTTATGCATACGCTTCTGAAATCTCATGTTGAATTCAGCTGTAGATTCATTCTGATTTTTCCTTATGGTATTCAATTCATTCAACATGAAACTAGCATTAGGCCTATCACCATACTGCTCTTTAAAACATCTCTTAAAGGAATCCCAAGTATCAATACATCTATCAGGAAGTCTCTTGAACCAATCTTTAGCATCCTCCATTAGAGATTGAACAAACAATTTCATGACTACATCCTCATGCTCTACCTCATAATCATTAAGCATACAAACAAACAACCTAAGATGCTCCTCACAACTAATAGCATTATTACTAACAAACTTAGGTACCTTATCTCTTATATCATTTGGAAAAGCATTCGAGTAGCAAGGAATTCTATCAAAACTAATTTTCCTATAGCCTTCTAGTTGCATAGGTCTTCTTTGAAAACTTGAACTAGTATTCCCACTAGCATTAGCATTATTATCCACATTCCCACCCATATTTCTATTTGACTGTCTATTAGGGTCAACAACTGGTATGGTGATGCATTAGGAATACGATTGCTAGTAGTAGCATTGCTAGGTGGAACAGTAGTGTTCATAGATGGCATACCTAATTCAGCCACAGAAGGGCCATGAACATTAGCTGATGAAGCCTTCAAGAACTAGATCTTTCTTCTCTTTTCCACAATAGCAGCATCAATCTCAGCTCTTTCCAACTCTTGAGCTAGAGCTTCATCCTCCTTTCTTTTTCTCTCTATCTCTGTTTCCTTACTTGAATCAGGTGGTGGGATTTTTGGTATTGTCACTATTTTTCTTGCTTGGTCACCCACCATCTTCTATTTTCCTTTCTCATTAATAACAATAGTAGGCCTAGTGATCCTATGTCCATCCTTATCCTTGGGAAAAGGAGCATAACTTTGCACTTGTTTGATCATGGGGTCCTCTTCATAAAACTCATGGTCCTGCAACAAATGCTCCTACTCACTCCTTAGAGCATCAAGATCACCAAAAACATCATGTGGCAAAGCCCTAAGAGAAGAAGCAAGCATACTATTTTTCTTATTTATTTCATTAATTTTCATCAACAGAGACTACCTCTCTAATAAAGCATTTACCTTTTCAACCTCTCTCTCCTCTTGTAATATTTTATATATGGCATCTTGCTTTGCCAACTACAACCTAAGTGCATTTAGGTCATGTGGATCTATCATGTTGTCTTCAAAGCTTGATGACACTTCCACATCAGTAGGATGCTAATGTGGGAAATGCACTCACCTTGGTTCCATGGGCTGCCTTCTGAAATGATCTTCATCAAGATCTAAATCAATCTCTCTAGCTTGTTCATCCTAACCTATAGGCAATGGACCCCTGTCTTGAAATATAGGCTCTGGGGTATCATAAAATTTATCTTCAGAGTGATCACCATCTGATCTAGAAACTCTATCTTGTGAACCTTCCTCACTTGAGGAAACATGTGGTACTCTACCTATGGTATTTATTTGTTCTCTTATGGGAGCACTAGTAGACTCACCATTCCTTCTAATCCAACTCTTTTTCTCCTGTCTAGGCAATTGCTCTAGAGTGACCTCTGAATTTTTTCTAACAAAGGACCTGGTATTCCTCCTCTTGTCCATGATTTATAATATATAGCACTGGTTCTAACCTTTTGAGTTTCCACCCACCTAGATGGGAAATCTTTACTTGAAATACAATAGGAAAACAAGAGTGCACTTAACAACCTTTTCTCTAGACTCTCCCTAGCAGAGTCACCATTTTGTTGGTTCTTCCCTTTGATCTTCACTTGTAGATTTATACTTTGATGGATAACTTAAATAACACTTTGAATCTATCACCACTCCAAAGTCTACAAGAAAGAGGGCTAATTAACAAGAATCAAAAGAGATCCTCCTACACTTTGAGCCTCAATGCTTAGGTGGGTGTACCCTTGATTCACTTCTTGAAAAGAATCACTAAATGATATACAACTATATACTCTTTACTAACTGCTTTAAGATTTTATCATTTGAATGTTTGTGTGTGGTTGATGACAATGAAATGCCTCCAAAGGATGGACCAGTGCCTTAACCTAGGGCAAAGAGTCACCCAATTACATACATCAGCTGAAGACCTTAACTCAAACACAATTGAATCTAGGATAAGTGCTTTGCCTATTACCCCTCTCCCTCAAACACAAGGACATCAGATTCTTACTTGGTTGTAAACTCATTAAATCCACCTAAAATATTTTAATCCTAACTTTGTTAGGAACTCAGAGATGACTTCACAATACTCTTTGTTTACCATATGCTAACACACTTTGTGACATTAACATATATGAACTTAGAACTAAAATAAGAAGATATACACAAATGCAAGATTGGAACTCAATAGCATTCTCATTAACATATTCAAGATCAATATACAATCAAAACAACACCAAGATAGGAAAAAGACCCAAAATCCAACTCCTCTATTAGTATAATACTATCAAAAACCAAGGACCAAAAAGAAAAATGATTTGGAACCCTTACTCAGTCAAAATTTCTGCCATATATACTCCCTAGTCATCTTGGAATTCTCAAAGAGAATGCAACAAGCTACAGATGACATAGGGTTAGGGTTTCAACCACCCAACCAACTAGAAATTGTCAAAAACTCAATGGAGGAGGGGGAAATAGGCAACCTGGAGAAAACAAATCCCAAGCAGCTCTGCAATCATGAAAAATTGTGAGATCAGGACAGAGAACCAAGAAATTTGCCATAAAAACTAGTCTTTCTAACCACCTGCAAATACACCTCGAGCACAAAACATACTCCACCAACTACAAAAACATCCTATAGCAATTGATCATAGAGCCCCTAGACCACATTGCAACCACCATCACCACCAAACTATATCAAATCCGACTGCAAAGCAATCAATTCTAGTACTTCTTGTCATGAAAACCCTTCTAAGAATTCAAATTTGAAATTAAACGGCTACTTCTATGGTGCCTGAAAAAAATTGATGGTCAATGTTTGAATCTACAACAACTTTAAGTCATGACCATCAAATCTTATTATTTCATGGGTCTATGTCTTAACTCATCAGATAGCCCAGGGTTAACTCAAGAAAACATGTGTCAAGGCAACTCCTGTTCGCGTAATGAAAACACTAACCCAAGTTTAACCCCACAAACAAGTGAACAAAGGAAACTTACTAACCCCAATCCATTATTTAGCGAACTGGTGACTGAAGGAATTCACTAGTTCACAAAACACTTTATGCCTCTGCTAAATAATTTAGTGATCACGTGACCTTCCTTCGTTGAATCGCCAATCATTTTGGAACACCCACCATTTCTTCTCACAAATGAGTGAATCCTTTGAACCTTGTTGCCATCGCTAAACTCATTTATCTAAATCGCTAAAACTTTTGACCCCACCTGGGCCCTTTTTATGCCACTTTTCATCATGTCATTTATTGCAATTGCCTGGTCACCACTCACAAAGGACCCACTTTCTGCAAGCCTTCAAATCAGATGATGGGCACAAGATCTCATAGCTCTGACAAAACTCATGAGAACTTACGTTGATCATAGATCTTGTCCTTCTCACTGATCTCTTTGACAATGACCCCACCTGGCCACATCATCCACGCTGACCAATAAAATTTGAACAATCTTGCACCACCTAGCAAATGGCCCCACTGAGAACATTAAGCCGCCTAGAAAGTCAGATGGCTGACACAAGATTTGAAGGGCTTTGAAGATTCTACATGCTCTTACACCAACTGTTGATTAAGAATCATCTGATTGAGATACAGAGCCCACCTGACAACACCTCCAGCTCACACAACATGGACCAATAAAAAACCTCCAAATCAGCTCCACCTGACACCAGGACCACCGCCAAAGATACATTTGACACAAATTAGATCAATGGCTAGCGTATGATCTCAAACCTCTGATAGATTC
>BSBK01003052.1:0-12500 GCA_027943335.1 Chamaecyparis obtusa | reverse complement strand
TGAGACTTCATCTAGCTTCCATTGGTGATTCAGGATGCAAATATATTGATCAAGAATATACATTTCCTACTAGCACATTAACTGTTGAAGACATTGCAGAGAAGAAGAACCATAACACTATGATGATAGACATTGCATCAGCTCTTAGCTATGAAGAATTTGATGAAATCAAAGACTGCACAACTGCTCATGAAATGTGGAACAAGCTGAAGAAAATCTATGGCGGTGATGACAATGTGAAGAGAGCCAAAGCAGAAAGCCTAAGAGGACAGTTTGATCAGATGAAAATGAGAGAAGAAGAAAATATTGCAAAATATGTTGAAAGGATCAAGACAAGTGTTAGTGCAATCAGAGCTTCTGGAGGAAAAATTGATGATGAAACTGTTATAAGTAAGGTTCTTAGAACATTACCTTCCTATTTATGCAATAAGAGTTTTTGCTATTCAACAAAGAAGATGTGAAGAAAATCATAATATAACTTTGGATGCCTTAGTTGGAAGATTGACAGCCTTTGAACTGGATAACTATGACAACTATGTTCCAACTTCCAAAAATATTGAATCATCTTTTGAGGCCAAACTTTCACTCAAGAAAGGGAAGAAAATCCAATCAAAAAGTGAAGAAGAATCAAAGGAAAGTTTTGATAGTGATCTTGAAGTTATTGAAGCATTACTTGCAAAGAAATATTCAAGAGGCAGAGGAAAAATACAAAGGTAAAACTCCCTTAATCTATTTTTCATGTGAAGAAATTGGTCATATTGCAGCTAGATGCCCAAACAAGAAAAGCAAAGATGAGAAGAAAGGTTACAAGTACAATGGCAAGAAGAATTTCAAATCATTCAAGGATAAAGGTAAGAAAGCATGTTTCTTAGCTAAAGATTCGGATGATAGTGAAGAAGAAATTCTTTTCATTGTTGTAAAAGATGAATCTGATAATGATGAAGATGAGATGGCACTTATCTCTCATATAAGCAAGAATGATACATGGATTATAGATAGTGGATGTTCACATCATATGACTAGTGATAGGACTAAGTTTGAACAATTTGAAAATTTTGATGGTGGTAATGTAAGGTTTGGAAACAATGAACCTTGTTGTATAAAAGGAAAGGGATGAATTTCACTAACCAAAGAACTTATATGTGATAATGCATATTGGGTTGAAGGACTAAAGCATAATCTTCTAAGTGTAGCATAACTAATTAACATTGGATTCAAAGTTGAATTCATGAATGGCAAAGCAAGACTACTGGATGACAAAGGAAACCTAATAGGATCAGGCAAACAAACCAAAGGTAACCTGTTTTATCTTGATCTTGGTGAATAATCATGTTTTATTGCTCAAATTCAAGAAAGTTGGTTATGGCACAAAAGGTTATGTCATGAAAATTGTGATAACATGATGAAAATAAGCAAATTCAAGAAAGTAAGAGGTATTCCTACTTTGAAGAAACTTGATGTTGGTCTATGCAAGAATTGTCAAATTGGTAAAATGGGAAAGTCTAGTTTTAATACTAAAAACTATCAGTTTGAAGATATTTTGGAAATTGTGCATACTAATTTATGTGGACCTATTGGAATTGAGAGCTATACTAGAGAAAAATTCTTTATTCTCTTTGTTGATGATTACTCTAGAATGATGACTGTTATGTATTCAAGAGAAAAGTCAGAAGCATTTGAGAAGTTCATATGGTATTTAGCAAGAGTAGAAAAGGAAACAAGAAAAAGAATAAAATGCTTGAGATCAGACAGAGGTGGTGAATTCATCTCCCATGAATTCAATAATTTTTTGCATTGAAAGAGGAATCAAAAGATAGGTATCAGCCTCAAGAATTCCTGAGCAGAATGGAATAGCTGAAAGAAGGAACAGATCTATCATGGACTGTGCAAGGACTCTAATGATTGAAAATAACATTGCTATGAAATACTGGAAGGAAGCTATCAACACTGCAGTTCATACCTTGAACCGAGTACAACTAAGAAAAGACACATTCAAGACTCCTTATGAGCTATGGTATGGCTACAAACCAAATTTAAGTTACCTAAAAGGATTTGGTAGTAAATTTTACATCTTAAAGAATCTAGAAAGGAAAATTTGATGTAAAAAGTGATGAAGGAATATTTTTGGGATATTCTTGCAAAAGTAACACATATAGATGTCTAAATTTGTCTACTCAAAAAATAATAGAAAGCGCACATGTGAGAATTGATGAGTTTGTAGAAAAGACTGAAGAAGAAATAAAAAAGGAACCAGAGGATTATAGAAGATTTGTTTACATCGAACCTGATACATTGCCAGACACATCTGTTAATAAGGAAACTACATCTACTGAGCCCAGTACAGTAACCGAGTCACAAGAAGAAGTTCAGACCTGTTGGAAACAATTGTCTGAAGGAAATTGCTACTCAAATTATGTATTGTCTTTGATGTCACACAATGTCATAGTCTGCAACAATTAGTTCCTACCGAGCTCAGTCGGTCTGCCAGACAGGAAAATTAGTGCTTACCGAGTCCACTCGGTTATCAAAGAAAATCAGTGCTTACCGAGTCCACTCGGTTACCAAAGGAAATTCAGCATTTACCGAGTTCAGTCGGTCATCAAAGGAAATTCAGTATTTACTGAGTTCAGTCGGTCGTCAAAGGAAATTCAGTGTTTACCGAGTTCAGTTGGTTGTCGAAGAAAAGTTAGCATTTACCGAGCTCAGTCAGTTATCGAAGGTAAAGGATTGTCAATGTTTATCGAGTTCCCTCGGTCTCTGAAAGATTGTAAAAGTTATGGTCACCGAGCACTGTCGGCCCTTGAAGGATTTTTGCAAATAAAGTTTTCTTAATTCAGCTGACTGTTACGCTAAGTAATGTCAATTTGACAAATCTAAAATCATATAAATAAAAGGTCAAATGTGAAAAAAAAAAGAAATACAACAGAATATTTAAAAGAAGAAAAGAAGAAAAGGTGTGTGCAAAATTGTGAAGGATGATCAGATATCCTTGAGGTGCAGCAGAGATTTATTCGATCAGGAAGGATCACACTTATGCAGAATAGAGATCTGTAATCAGCAAGGCAGTTGCATTATTATACAGGTCATTTTCATTGTTACCTTTTTATCATTGTAAAAGTGAATTCTAAATCTCTTAACCGAGTTGGTTTAACAACCATATTGTAAATCCTCTAACAAGGTGACAATTCCATTGAATTGTTTTCAAGACCTCTTACCAGGCCACTCCTAGGAAGGTGATTAAATCCTCTAACAAGGTCACACCTAACAGTGTGTTTTGTAACCTTTTACCAGGTTGGCTTCTAACTGGGCATCACTTCAGAAAAGTGAAAATTAGTATCTAGATACATTGGTGGTTTTTCCCATATTGGGTTTCCACATTAAATCTTCTGTCTCTTGTGTTCTTAATTGCTATCTTAATCATATACATGTGCTGATGAATATCTAAAGATATTTTGCTAATACTTTCTGCATCTTCAAAGTTACTGCAATCTATTTACCGAGTGCTATAACAGATAATATTCTTTAAGATATCCTAAGGGATCTGGGAAGAAATAATTGTGAAGTGTTTTATGGTTAACTGATTCACGCTCCCCTCTCAGTCACTTCATCCATATTCCATCAATTGGTATCAGAGCATTTGGTGCTTGCAGGAAGGGTTTCAAGGACCTAAGCTAAAGATCAGGATGTCTTACAAGAGGGAAATTCCAAAGCTCAACAAAGATAACTTTTCAGCATGGCAAGGTCTCATGCGACTTCATCTGGCTTCCATTGGTGATTCAGGATGCAAATACATTGATGAAGAATACACAGTTCCTACTGGTGCATTAACTGTTGAAGACATTGCAGAGAAAAAGACTCATAACACCATGATGATAGACATTGCATCTACTCTCAGCTATGAAGAATTTGATGATATTAAAGAATGCACTACTGCATATGAAATGTGGATGACACTGAAGAAAATATATGGTGGTGATGCAAATGTGAAAAGAGCCAAAGCAGAAAGCCTAAGAGGACAGTTTGACAAGATGAATATGAAGGAAGATGAAAACATTGCAAAATATGTTGAAAGAATCAAAGCAAGTGTAAGTGCAATTAGAGCTTCTGGAGGAACAATCTCTAATGAAACTATTATAAGTAAGGTACTCAGAACATTACTCCCTATCTATGCAATAAGAGTATCAGCTATTCAAGAAAGAAGATGTGAAACAAACCACAATATAACTTTGGATGCTTTAGTTGGAAGATTGACAACCTTTGAATTAGACAACTATGACAACTATGTTCCAAATTCCAAAAATATTGAATTAGCATTTGAGGCCAAGGTTTCACTAAAAAAGAACAAGAAAATTAAAGAAGTTTAGTCAGAAAGTGAAGAAGTATCAGAAGAAAGTTCTGATAGTGATCTTGAAATTGTAGAAGCATTACTTGCAAAGAAGTACTCTAAAGGGAAAGGTAAATATAAAGGTAAAACTCCTTTAATCTATTTTTCATGTGAAGAAATTGGACATATTGCAGCTAGGTGCCCAAACAAGCAAGTCAAGGATGAGAAGAGAAGTCACAAGTACTATGGCAAAAAGAATTTCAAATCATTCAAGGATAAAGGTAAGAAAACATGTTTTATGGCTAAAGATTCTGATGATAGTGAAGAAGAAATTGTCTTTATTGCTATAAAAGATGAATCTGATGATTTTGAAGATAAGATGGTACTTATTTCTCATATAAGAAAAGATGATATATGGATAATACCACATGACTGGTGACAAGACAAAATTTGAATATCTAGAAGATTATGATAGTGGCAATGTAAGATTTGGAAACAATGAACCTTGTTGTATAAAAGGAAAAGGAAGAATCTCATTAACCAAAGAACTCATATGTGATAATGCTTATTGGGTTGAAGGACTAAAACATAATCTTCTAAGTGTAGCATAGCTAATCAACACTGGTTTCAAGGTTGAATTCATGAATGGTCAAGCAAGACTGCTGGATGAAAAAGGAAAACTCATTAGATCAGGCAAACAAACAAAAGGTAACTTATTTTATCTTGATCTCAGTGAATATTCATGCTTTATTGCTCAAATTGAAGAAAGTTGGCTATGGCACAAAAGGTTATGTCATGTGAATTTTGATAACATGATAAAAATAAGCAAATTCAAGAAGGTTAGAGGCATTCCTACTTTGAAGAAACCTGATACTGGTCTATGAAAGAATTGTCAGATTGGCAAAATGAGTAAAACTAGTTTCAAGAGTAAGAACTATCAGTCTAAAGAGATTTTGAAAATTGTACATACTAATTTATGTCGACCTATTGGAATACAAAGCTATACTGAAGATAAATTATTTATTCTTTTCATTGATGATTATTCTAGAATGATGACTGTTATGTATTTAAGAGAAAAATCAGAAGAATTTGAAAAGTTCAAATGGTACTTGGTAAGAGTGGAAAAGGAAATAGGGAAAAGATTGAAATGCTTAAGATCAGACAGAGGTGGTGAATTCATCTCCCATGATTTTAACAATTTTTGCATTGAAATAGGGATCAAAAGGTAGGTATTAGCTCCTAGAACTCCTGAGCAGAATGGAATAGCAGAAAGAAGAAACAGATCCATTATGGATTGTGGCAAGGACTCTAATGATAGAAAAGAACATCGCTATAAAGTACTGGAAGGAAGCTATCAGCACTACAGTTCATACCTTGAACTGAGTACAATTGAAGAAAGACACATTCAAAACTCCTTATGAATTATGGTATGGCTATAAACCCAATGTAAGTTACATGAAAATATTTGGTAGCAAGTGTTATATCTTAAAAGAATCTAGAAGAAATAAATTTGATGTGAAAAGTGATGAAGGAATATTCCTAGGATATTCTAGCAAAAGCAAGGCATACAAATGTCTGAACTTATCTACTCACAAAGTCATACTAAGTATACATGTAAAATTTGATGAGCTTGCAAAAAACACTGAGGAAGAAAGCAAAAGGGAACCTGAGAACTACAGAAGATTCATTTACATTGAACCTGAAACATTGGCAGACACAACTATCAATGAGGAAACTATATCTACCGAGCCGAGCATAGTTACCGAGTCACAAACCGAGTCACAGGAAGAAGTTCAAACCGAGTCACAGGAAGAAATTCAGACTGAGTCTCAGCCTAAAGTTACCAAGAAAATATCTACCAACCTCGAGCAGCCTGAAGAAGAGATCCTAGAAGACAATAGCATGAATCATTCAAAAGGCAAGGAACCTATACTAGCCAAATATGTCAGAAGACATCATACACCAGATCAAATTATTGGAAACAAATCAGATGGTACTATGACAAGAAGCAAGCTAAAAGGTACATGTCTGCTTATTGATTTTGAACCTAGAAATATCAAAGATGCATTGGAAAATGAAAGTTGGATTGAAGCAATGAATGAAGAATTAGAACAAATACAAAAGAACAAAACATGGACTCTTGTACCTAGACCTAAAGATAAGAATGTAATTGGAATAAAATGGGTATTCAGGAATAAGCTAAATGAAGATGGTCAAGTATCTAGAAACAAAGCTAGATTGGTATGTAAAGGTTATTCTCAAGAAGAAGGTATAGATTATGGAGAAACTTTTGCTCCTGTTGCAAGATTAGGTGTAAGAACTCTAATTGCTTATGTAGCACACAAAGGATTTAAGGTATATCAGATGGATATAAAATTTGCATTTCTCAATGGAATTCTTGATGAAGAATTCTACATTGAACAACCTGAAGGTTTTGTTGATCCAGATAAAAAGGACATGGTCTACAGGTTACACAAAGCATTGTATGGTTTGAAACAAGCTCCTAGAGCATGGTATGAAAGACTCCATAACTATTTTATTCAGATTAATTTCAAAAGAGCCAACGATAACAGCAATCTGTATATTAAAGAGGGACCAGATGACAAAATTGTATTGGCATAAATATTTGTAGATGATACTATATTTACAGGGAATGAGGGATCAGTGCAAAGAATTTTCAGAGAAAATGAACAAAGAATTTGAAATGTCTATGTTTGGTTTAATAAAATTCTTTGTTGGTCTTCAAATTCAGCAAAGCAGGAATGGTATATACATTACTCAATCCAAATACATTAAGGAAATACTTAAGAAGTTTGGTATGGAAGATTCAAAACCAGTTGGTACACCCATGTGTACTGGACTGAAACTTACCAAAAATGATGATTCAAAAGAAGTTGATCAGACCCTATACTGATCTATGATTGAAAAATTGCAATATGTAGTACATATAAGACCTGATATTGCTTTAGCAGTCGGTATAGTAGCTAGATTCTCAGCAAAACCTATGGAAAATCATATGATGGCAATCAAAATAATCTTAAGATACTTAAGAGGAACTGAAGAATATGGTTTGTGGTATAAATTTGGAGGCAATCTAGACTTAAAAGTGTTTACTGATGCTGATTGGGCAGGGAACATTGATGACAGAAAAAGCACAAGTGGTGGAGCATTTTTTCTTAGAAAAAGACTAGTATCCTAGACTAGTAAAAAGCAGAATTGCACATCTCAATCCATAGTTGAAGTAGAATATGTTGTTGTTGTAGTAAACTGTTCAAATATTGTTTGGTTTAAACAGCTATTAGAAGGTATGAAGGTTGAAATCAAAGAACCAGTTGTTATATTTTGTGACAATACCAGTGCAATAAACATTTGAAAGAATCCAGTGATGCATTCCAAAACCAAGCATATTGCTATTAAATATCATTTTGTCAGAGAATTGGTGCAGGACATTGAAATCAGATTAGAATGTATTCATACAAAAGAGAAAATTGCAGACATTTTCACCAAACCATTACCTAAGGATGCATTTGTGTATCTAAGAGGTAAGTTAGGGGGTCATTCCCCTATCTGAGGCTCACTAAATATAGTTTTCGTGATGCATCAACCAGAACATGATTGAAAATCAACCTGTTGATATAGCATATTCAAGGAATCATTGCATATGAATCAGTACTTGAGGTATATTAATTTACACCAGTATTATGTGAATTATCTTTGGCATGTGTTGTCAAAGAGGGAGTGTTCGCTATGTCAAATCTTTGCTATTACTTCAAGAAATTTTCAATAATCAGAAGGAAGAATTTTTAAGAAAAAGGAAGTTTGATGACAGAGGGAGATTTGAATCTAAACTGAGCTAATTCTTTCAAATTTCTTATGCCATGACATATTGTGTTGCCCATCAATGCCAAAGAGGGAGATTGTTGGAAACAATTTTCTGAAGGAAATTGCTACTCAAATTATGTATTGTCTTTGATGTCACACAATGTCATAGTCTGTAGCAATCAGTTCCTACCGAGCTCAGTCGGTTGCTAGACAGGAAAATTAGTGCTTACCGAGTCCACTCGGTTACCAAAGGAAATTCAACATTTACCGAGTTCAGTCGATCGTCAAAGGAAATTCAGTGTTTACCTAGTTCAGTCGGTCATCAAAGGAAATTCAGTGTTTATCGAGTTCAGTCGGTTGTCGAAGAAAAGTTAGCATTTACCGAGTTCAGTCGGTTATCGAAGGTAAAGGATTGTCAGTGTTTACCGAGTTCCCTCAGTCTCTGAAAGATTGTAAAAGTTATGGTCACCGAGCACTGTCGGCCCTTGAAGGATTTTGCAAATAAAGTTTGCTTAATTTAGCCGACTGTTATGCTAAGTAATGTCAATTTGACAAATCTAAAATCATATAAATAAAAAGTCAAATGTGAAAAAAAAAAAAAAATATAGCAGAAGATTTAAAAGAAGAAAAGCAGAAAAGGTGTGTGCAAAATTGTGAAGGATGATCAGATATCCTTGAGGTGCAGCAGAGATTTATTCGATCAGGAAGGATCACACTTATGCAGAACAGAGATCTGTAATTAGCAAGGTAGTTGCATTATTATACAGGTCATTTTCATTGTTACCTTTTTATCATTGTAACAGTGAATTCTAAATCTCTTAACCGAGTTGGTTTAACAACCATATTGTAAATCCTCTAACAAGGTGACAATTCCATTGAATTGTTTTCAAGACCTCTTACCAGGCCACTCCTAGCAGGGTGATTAAATCCTCTAACAAGGTCACACCTAACAGTGTGTTTTGTAACCTTTTATTGGGTTGGCTTCTAACTGGGCATCACTTCAGAAAAGTGAAAACTAGTAGCTAGATACATTGGTGGTTTTTCCCATATTGGGTTTCCACGTTAAATCTTGTGTCTCTTGTGTTCTTAATTGCTATCTTAATCATATACATGTGCTGATGAATATCTAAAGATATTTTGCTAATACTTTCTGCATCTTCAAAGTTACTGCAATCTATTTACCGAGTGCTATAACAGATAATATTCTTTAAGATATCCTAAGGGATCTAGAAAGAAATAATTGCGAAGTGTTTTATGATTGACTGATTCAACCCGCTCCTCTCAGTCACTTCATCCATATTCCATCAAGACCGAGTCACAAAGTACCGAGTCTCAGTCTGAAGCTATCAAGCAAGTATCTACTGAGGTCGAGCAACCTAAATCTGAAGATGAAGAAGATGACAATGTAACTCATTCAGGAAGCAAGGAACTTGTATTGGCCAAGTATGTCAGAAAGCATCATACACTAGATCAGATTATTGGAAACAAATCAGATGGTACTATGACAAGAAGTAAACTAAAAGGTACATGTTTATTTGTTGATTTTTGAACCTAAAAATGTCAAAGATGCATTGGAAAATGAAAGTTGGATTGAGGCTATGAATGAAGAAATAGAAAAAATAGAGAAAAATAAGGCATGGACTCTTGTACCTAGGCCTAAAGATAAAAATGTAATTGGGACAAAATGGGTATTCAGAAATAAGTTGAATGAAAATGGTCAAGTATCAAGAAACAAAGCAAGATTGGTATGTAAAGGATATTCTCAAGAAGAAGGAATAGATTATGGAGAGACTTTTTCTCCTATTGCAAGATTAGAAGGTGTGAGGACTTTACTTGCATATGCAGCACATAAAAGATTTAAGGTATATCAGATGGATATAAAATCTGCATTTCTCAAGGGTATTCTTGAGGAAGAAGTCTACATTGAGCAACCTAAAGGTTTTATTGATCCAGACAAAAGGGGACATGGTCTGCAAATTACACAAAGCATTGTATGGTCTGAAACAAGCTCCTAGAGCATGGTATGAAAAATTACATAACTATCTTACTCAGATTGATTTCAAAAGGGCTAATGACAACAGTAATTTATACATCAAAGAAGGATCAGATAACAAAATTATTTTGGCAGAAATATTTGTGGATGATACTGTGTTTACAGAAAATGATGATCAGTGCAAAGAATTTTCAAAGCATATGAACAAAGAATTTGAAATGTCTATGTTTGGTCAGATAAATTTTTTTGTTGGACTTCAGATTTAACAAAACAAAAATGGTGTCTATATTACTCAGTCTAAATATATCAGGGAAATACTTAAGAAATTTGGTATGGAAGATTCAAAACCGGTTGGTACACGTATGTGTACTGGATTGAAGCTTACCAAAGATGATGATTCAAAAGAAGTAGATCAGACCTTATACAGATCAATGATTGGAAAATTACAGTATGTAGTGCACACAAGTACTGATATTGCCTTAGCAGTTGGTATAGTGGCAAGATTTTGAACTAAATAGAAAGAAAATGACATGATGACAATCAAAAGAATCTTGAGGTATTTAAGGGGAACTGAAGATTATGGCTTGTGGTATAAATTTGGAGGCAATCTGGATTTAAAAGTGTTTACTGATGCTGATTGGGCAAGAAACATTGATGATAGAAAGAGTACAAGTGGTGGAGCATTCTTTCTTGGCAAGAGGTTAGTATCTTGGACTAGTAAAAAGCAAAACTGTACATCCCAATCCACAACAGAAGTAGAATATGTTGCTGCAGTAGTAAACTACTCTAATATTGTATCGTTTAAATAGTTTTTGGAAGACATGAAGGTTGAGATCAAAGAACCAGTTTATATGTTTTGTGACAATACAAGTGCAATAAATATTTCAAAGAATCTAGTAATGCATTTCCAAACCAAGCACATTGCTATAAAATATCACTTTGTCAGAGAATTGGTGCAGGAGAAGGAAATCAGATTGGAATATATTCGTACAAAAGAATAAATTGTAGATATCTTCACCAAGCCACTACCTAAGGATGCATTCTTGTATCTAAGAGGCAATTTAGGGGTCTCTCCCCTATCTGAGGTTCACTAAATAAAGTTTTAGTGATGCATCAACCAGAGTATGTTGAAGATCAATTAGTTGATGTAGCATAGTCAGGGAATCATTGCATATGAATCAGTACATAAGGTACATTGATATTTACCGAAAACTGTGTAAGTTGTCTTTGGCATGTGTTGTCAAAGAGGGAGTGTTTGCTATCATTTCAAGAAATTTATAAGGAGAATAATTTGAGAAGTTAAGAGGGAGAGTTCTCAGTCAGAAAGAAGTTTGAAGATGATGGGAATCAAAATGAAGCTAAGGATATGTTTTCTTACTCTAGGTTTCTCTGTGAAATTTCATTGTGCTATGACATGTTGTGTTGCCATCAATGCCAAAGAGGGAGATTGTTGGATACAATTTTCTGAAGGACATTGTTGGATTAGTTATGTGTTGTCTTTGATGTCACACAAATGTCATATCAATTATCATTCTTAGTGTCTACCGAGCTCAGTCGGTCAGCTAGGCAGTTTTTAGTGTCTACCAAAATCTCTCAGGTGTCAAAAGGAAACATGAGAGAAAATAGTGTTAATCGAGACTCCTCGGTATTGAAAGAAAATTAGTGGTTACCGAGCTCACTCGGTCTCTGAAGGATGTTGCAGAATTCGCTGTGGTTACCGAGTTCACTCGGTCACCGAAAGAATTTTTTTCAGGATTAATGTTTACCGAGCAAGGTCGGCCCTTCAAAGGATTTTGTTATTACAGTTTGTTTATCCCAGCCGACTGTTGTAATAATTATTAGTGCCGACTTGACAATCTAAATGTTAATTAGAATGGTATATATATATAGAAGGTCAAGTGGTGAATAAGATATACAACATGCATAAATCATTTTCAAGAAAGGTATGTGCGAATTTTGAAGGATGGTTAGATATCCTTGAGGAGCAGCAAAAATTTATTTGATGAGTAAGGATCTAGTGAAGCAGAACAGAGATCTTTAATCAACAATTCAGTTGCAAGTCATTTCATTGTTACTCTCTTACAATTGTAGCAGTGATATCAAAGTATCTTAACCGAGTTGGTTTAACAATGATTTTGTAAATCCTCTAACAAGGTGACAGTTCTATTGAATTATTTCAAGACCTCTTACAAGGCCACTCCTAGTAGGGTGATTAAATCCTCTAACAAGGTCACACCTAACAGTGTGTTTTGTAACCCTTTACTGGGTTGGCTTCTAACCGGGCATCACTTTAGAAGAGTGAAAAATAGTAACTAGTTACATTGGTGGTTTTTCCCATATTGAGTTTCCACGGTAAACCTG
>BSBK01003051.1:485000-560284 GCA_027943335.1 Chamaecyparis obtusa | reverse complement strand
ATATATATATATATATACTATATATATATATACATATATATATATACATATAATATATATATAATATACATACTATATATATATATATATATATATATATATATATATAAATATATATATATATCTATATATATATATTTATATATATATACATACATACACATATATATATACATGTGTATATATATACACATGTATATATATATATATATACATGTATATATACATGTATATATATATATATATATATATATGTACATACATATATGTATATATACATATATATGTATGTATATATCTATATGTGTAATAAAAATATTTAATTTTTTTAGTGGATACATAAATTTTTCTTCGAAATTATTTCAACAATATGTGTGTGTATGTGCGCGCGCACCCACACACACATTGTTGAAAGAATTTGGAAGAAAAATTTATGTAGTGGCTACATAATTTTTTCTTCCAAATTATTTCAACAATATGTGTGTACGTGCACGCGCTCATGCGCGTGTGTGTGTGGTGTGTGCGAGTGCGTGCACACACATACACACACACACACACACACATATATATATATGTATGTATGTATATTCATATACATATATATACATACATATATGTGTGTGTGTGTGTGTGCGAGTGCGTGCGCACACACACACACACACACACATACATGTATATATACATATATGTATGTATATTCATATACATATATGTATGTATATTCATATACATATATGTATGTATATTTCATATACATATATATACATACATATATACATATATATGTATATATGTATATATATGTATGTATATATACATATATATGTATGTATATATATACATATATGTATATATGTATATGTTACAAATAGTGGTTGCCGTCGCACCAAAAGATCGACTTGTTAATGCCCGATACAACCACTAGACTTATAGAAGACACATGAAGTAATTAAACCATGTCACGAATCCCGAAAGGAGCGCTGACCATTTTTTCCAACAGTATATATACATACATATATATATACATATATATGTATGTATATATATGTGTGTGTGTGTGTGTGTGTGTGTGTGTACACACACACACACACACAAATATATATATATATATCTGTGTATGTGTATATGTGTGTGTATATGTATATTACATACATACATATATATACATATATACATATATCTATATCTATAGATTGTGTGTGTGTGTGTGCATGTGCACGCGCACTTGCACTTGCACACACCATGCACACGCGCATGTACACACACATATTGTTGAAAGAATTTGTTAGAAAATATTATGTAGCCACTACATAAATAATTCTTTCAACAATATATGTGTGTGTGTGGGCGCACACGCGCACATACACACACACATATATTGTTGAAAGAATTTCGAAGAAAAATTTATGTAACCACTAAAAAAATTAAATATTTTTATTACACATTTAAAAAAAATTGAACTCTTCAATGCTAATTTCTATTTTTTTTAATATCTATGTAATATATGTGTGTGTGTGTGTGTGTGTGTGTGTATCTATGTGTATATATATGTGTGTGTGTGTTATATATACATGTATATATAGACACACACACACACACACACACACACATATACATATATATATCTTTGTGTGTATATATGTGTGTGTGTGTATACATATACATATACACACATGTGTGTATATACACAAATATATATATATATACACACACATATGTGTGTGTATATATATATGTATAGATATATACACATAGATATATATATCTGTGCATGTGTATATATGTGTGTGTGTATATATATGTATAGATATATGTACAAATATATACACATAGATATATATATATATATATGTGTGTGTGTGTGTGTGTGTGTGTGTGTGTGTGTGTGTGTGTGTGTTACTAATACACACACACACATATATATATATATGCGCCCACACACATACACATAATAAGTATATAATAAATTTTTGTATCCATGTACATAACTATCCTAGTGCTACATATACATATTATGAATGATGAGATTTCTTTATATTGTATGTGATCACTTTAACAACATAATCAATAAAAACATATAAATCCACTTTAGCAAACATTATAAAGAGCTTGTAAAGAATTATAAACATGAAAATCAAAGATGGTCTTGTTGCATAGAATTGCATGCATAGTGAAGTTAGTGTTAATGTTAGTCTTTAACAATATGTGGCCCTTATTATAAACTTTCAAGAACATATAATTTTGAATATATTTAATTTGATTATTACATTTACTTTCTATTTCTCATAAATGTAGCTTGTCTTTTTATTAAGTTAAACAACTTAACAAGGGAGCTGACCCTTACACAAGCACAACCCAAAGGCATTAAGAGAACAACAACACATTAACAAAGGGTGATAGAAATTACAAGAAATGACCATTGACAACACCTAATCACTAGAGATAGTAGTGATAATAGTTCTTAAATGAGTTTCTTAGAGAACGAGGGACACAACTGGCCACTTACAACATAGAGGTCGATCCATGATCCTTTGTGATATTGCTATTAGGATTTAACTATGTAGTTTTTTGAGTCAAACTCATTGACCCATGATTCATGAGTAGTGGTTCACCGAACCCATCTCTCATGAGAATGAAATGGAACACTTAGCACTCATTGGATCTAGGTGATGCTCATAGAGGTGAAGCACTAGGACTTCCCGGGAGGTCACCCATCCCAGTACTACTCCAGCTCGAGCGCGCTTAACTACGGAGTTTCCTCCATAGTTAAACCCACTCTAATTGCATCCTCATTTGAAAAACCTTCACCAAGTGTTGTGCCTTATGAACCATTCATTAGAAAGCCCCTTAAGCTCATCAATTGATAAGTAGGAGATATTTTCCACAGCAAGTCAAATTGTGATATTGCTATCAAGATTTAACTATGTAGTTTTTTGAGTCAAACTCATTGACCCATGATTCATGATTCATCGAACCCATCTCTCATGAGAATGAAATGGAACACTTAAGCACTCATTGGATCTAGGTGATGCTCATAGAGGTGAAGCACTAGGACTTCCCGGGAGGTCACCCATCCCAGTACTACTTCAGCTCAAGCGCGCTTAACTACGGAGTTTTCTCCATGGTTAAACCCACTCTACTTGCATCCTCATTTGCAAAACCTTCACCAAGTGTTGTTGCCTTATGAACCATTCATTAGAAATCCCCTTAAGCTCATCAATTGATAAGTAGGAGATATTTTCCACATCAAGTCAAATTGTGATATTGCTATCAAGATTTAACTATGTAGTTTTTTGAGTCAAACTCATTGACCCATGATTCATGAGTAGTGGTTCACCAAACCCATCTCTCATGAGAATGAAATGGAACACTTAGCACTCATTGGATCTAGGTGATGCTCACAGAGGTGAAGCACCAGGACTTCCTGGGAGGTCACCCATCCCAATACTACTCTAGCTTGAGCGCGCTTAACTACGGAGTTTCCTCCATGGTTAAACCCACTCTACTTGCATCCTCATTTGCAAAACCTTCACCAAGTGTTGTGCCTTATGAACCATTCATTAGAAAGCCCCTTAAGCTCATCAATTGATAAGTAGGAGATATTTTCCACATCAAGTCAAATTGTGATATTGCTATCAGGATTTAACTATGTAGTTTTTTGAGTCAAACTCATTGACCCATGATTCATGAGTAGTGGTTCACCGAACCCATCTCTCATGAGAATGAAATGGAACACTTAGCACTCATTGGATCTAGGTGATGCTCATAGAGGTGAAGCACCGGGACTTCCCGGGGAGGTCACCCATCCTAGTACTACTCCAGCTCGAGCGCACTTAACTACGGAGTTTCCTCCATGGTTAAACCCACTCTAATTACATCCTCATTTGCAAAACCTTCATCAAGTGTTGTGCCTTATGAACCATTCATTAGAAAGCCCCTTAAGCTCATCAATTGATAAGTAGGAGATATTTTCCATAGCATGTCAAATTGTGATATTGCTATCAGAATTTAACTATGTAGTTTTTTGAGTCAAAACTCATTGACCCATGATTCATGAGTAGTGATTCACCAAACCCATCTCTCATGAGAATGAAATGGAACACTTAGCACTCATTGGATCTAGGTGATGCTCACAGAGGTGAAGCATCGGGACTTCCCAGGAGGTCACCCATCCCAGTACTACTCATGAATCATGGGTCAATGAGTTTGACTCAAAAAACTACACAGTTAAATCCTAATAGCAATATCACAATTTGACTTGCTGTGGAAAATATCTCCTACTTACCATGATCCTTTGCTGATAATGAATTGGGGAAGATCTAAATTTGACTGAATATGGATTACCAATGCAAGATGGAGAGTTAAATGAGCCAAATGACAACTTTCAGTAGAAACAAACTAACAAAAAGTAGACATGAACCTAGAATTGGCAAAAATGGAAACTACACTATAACATTAAGCTTTGATTAAAATACAAGGTTATTTTGGAGGGTATAGATCACCTAAACATCTAGTGCTCGGATATAGGGGTGTCTTCCCATCCTGTACCTTGTACTTTTTCTTGAAAATTTTAGAAACTGTCTGTCAAATTTGTACCTTTCAAATTTGCAATGGTAGGCTCACCACCCATTCTTTCACATAGAACAAATGGGAATTTGTTGGATTGAAAGGGGCTTGACTTGGTAAAACCCCTATCAAGGAATCAACCTTGAAATGTAAATGAAATTACATGAAAGGAAAGTATGTCAAGGTAAATATTATTTTGACCTTGTAAGATGATTACACCTTCATAAACAAATATTGAGATCACACATATTTATGAAGGTTCTTGTGTGGTGCTTGAATGTAGTTTTTGAGCTTTGGAATGTAGGAAGGAATCAAGGACATCTTTCAAAAATGCATGGATCTATGAATGTCACTCCAAGATCTTCAATGTTGTATTCTTGATAAACTTGTGCCTTGAAGAATGGATGAATGGAATGTATGTAGATGAATAAAAGGATCTTCTTGCTTGATTGAGAAATCCTCTACTTGACCATCATGGGAGAGGATCTTCTTGCTTGATTGAGCACCCACTTTAGAATGGTACATTTAGCCCCCACTTTAGCGAAAGTATGAGACAACCTCATGCTCACGATAAAGTAGATAAATGCAAAGAGAACATTTTTATCAAAATCAAGGAGACAAGTAAATACCAAGCCCCCAAGTGACTTAGGTCCTCATCAAATCCAAAACCAAGATAAAAGGGGAAATGAGAGAGAGAGAGAGAGAGGAGAGAGAGAGAGAGAGAGAGAGAGTCAAATATCCTAGTAAGGTTTGACTTAGTATGGATCTGACAAAAGAAAAAAGGAACTATTGTAAAGATGAATTGATAGTCTAGCAAGCTATGAGATGTCAGTCAACCCATCGACAAAAGGATAACCAAGTGAAGCATAGTCCAATAGGAAATCCACAAATACAAGATGAGTCCTTAAGGAAAGCTTTGTCTCCATTCAGGGATCTAGAAAAGAGATCATTCCTAAGGAAATTATATTTTCCAAAGGGATTTAGAAAAGGAGGATCAGTCTTAGGATCCATTGCAAATAATGCACAAGGCATGATAAAGAGAGAATAAGCCCAAGGAAAACCTTGTCTCCTTAGCCATCCACATATCAGATTGTATTGAATTCATATTGTGTGTGTGTGTGTGTGGTGTGTGTGTACAAAATGTGAAACAAGGAGTCGAGTGTATGCCCCCACATTAAAAAAATTACAAATGCCTTAATAGGAGCAATGACTTTAATGGATCATACATGCACCCACAAGATATGTTTCCACTATGAGATACCCTCAAGAAGGGACAAACCAAGGGACAAATAAAGTGAAATGAAACACATCAAAAAGAGAGCACAAAAGGGATCTACTAACTTTGGCGTCAATATGATCATATGATAACTCATGTATATTAAAATTATATTAAAAATAAATTGACATTATCCCCCAAAGGTAGAAGAACTACAAGCACAATGGAAGAAGATTGCATAAGAGATACAAAGAATAATATTTTAAGGCCATCATTGTAGAGACAAAAAAGAATAGTTTCTACTGACTTACATCATCCCCAATTAGACAACACATGAAAGGCACATTTACAAACAATAGCACATGCACAAAATAACATGACTACAACATATAGAAGAAGTGAGATAAAAATAGAGGAATGTCACAAGAGGTTGATTCCTTTATCACCTTGCACCAATAGAGAAACAAGTTTCATCTAAATAAATCTAAACAAAATATACAATAAAAAATACATTGCATGGGAAGAACAAAATGATAGGAAAACACACAAAAGAACCCACCATAAAATGGGATCTAATCAAGCATATCACTTGCCCCCCCATCTTGGTCCACAATGTTCAGGGAAAGTGGGGTGACATGCAAGAGGAGAAATGTCAAATATAGTAGATGAAGTAATCAAAAGTTCTAAACATGGACCATTCTCTAATGACGAGTCACTTTATTTGTCACTAGGAGAAAGAGATAATTGTTTTGAAAATATAGCGGGGTAAATCATGATTGACATCAATAAGCTCATACATATCATCAAAACACTAGCATAAACATAATTTTCATTATAAACATTTTCATCATCAAGAGTATCTTCTTCATCCAAATTGATCAAAATAGAATCTAAGATATGAATAGAATCACCATATTTGTTCAATTTCATCTTCTTAAGATTAACTTCCTACCTTGGGCTATGCATAGGTTGGTTAAAGGGATTCTAAGCATAAATAAGTGTCTTATGGGATGAAAGGTTTAGAGAAGCATGCTTCTGGATCCTATCAAAACATCTATGACAACACTCATGAGCACAATCATACCTTTTAACTTATGTAATTTATTATAAGATTATATAATTTTATAATTTTATATAATCTTTTAACAGGTTATCTGAAATCTCCAACATTACCTTGGACATGCAACATAGGTTGTGATTTGTTGATATCTTTGGCATTGACTACACCCTCATTAGTGATATTCCTATTTTTGGATCAATATTTTTATTTATCATAGGATAAATTTGTATTGGTGTCTTTGGTATTCATGATTATGGCTTTTAGGGGTGAGGGGCCTCTCTATTTTCAGACCCTATTTAGAAAGTCCTTCAAAGTTTTCAATGCATTGTGAATGCAAAGAACACATCATGTCTAGTTGATAATTTTCTATAAACATCAAGATCTTATCTTTTTTTGGGATATGAAATGGGGCCTTTGAAGCCATATTCCTCCAACATTTCAAGAAGCAAGAGAAATTTTCATCATTTTTCTATTTCATGTTTCAAAGATCCATGATTATGACCTCACTGATAATATTTTGAGAGTAGTGAGAAATTAAGTTCTCAACTAGTTCATTCAAAGACCTTATGTCATGAGGTATTCATGATAACCATTCCATTGATGGTGCACTGAGACTACATGAAGATTTTCCCATTAAATAAGTGTCATTATTTGCCATCTCTATGCATGCCACAAGGAATTCTCTAATATGGTCTCTTGGGTCTACCTTTTCCTTACATTTGTCAAATTTTGGTGTCTCAAAATTAGGTGGAAAAGGTGGCATGTACAATGACTTGTCAAATGGGTAGGGACATAAGTCTTCTAGTGAGTACATTTTCTTAGTGGAACTAGTTTTAAGATTGGTCATTTTTTGCTATAGGTTTTGCACTTGTTGGGACAATATCTCAGAGGGTGCAAGTGATCCATATTGAATAACTCTAGAATTAGGTTCCATAAAGGATTTCCACTATGATAAGATTGTGCCTACTTGTATGTATATGTTATTTAATAAATGAGATTTTGGTTTGATGTGGATACATATGATGGCACTACAACTTGAGGTGGTGTGAAATAGTTAAATGTTGGTTTTTCCTCCACAAAATATTTTATTCGTATCATTATTGTTAGGGAATGAGTAATATTGAGAGGGGGGGTGAATCAGTATTACAAAACTTTATTTGCAACTTTAAACAATTATAAATAATCCAAAGTAATGCAGAAATGAAAAGAACATATAAGCATAACACATTACTCATGACACCATGATTTGTTCTTGAGGAAGCCCTGATTAAAGGGAAAACCCCGGTGGGGATGGTACCCACAAATATGCACTAAAGTATAATGTCCCTGCTAAGAGATCTAGCCCTGTTAGGAGCTAATTGTTACATAGTACATTTCCTTGCTAGAGGATTACAAAAACCCTGTTAGGGACATACAAAACACCTGGTTAAAGGTGGTGAGCACACTACTCTTACAATCGACACTATCCCAAAATAGTTCACAAGAAGGGAACAATACAAGCACTTATCTTGCTTAGATAGTTCTAGTTGTAGTTTTGCCTCCTACTAATCTCACATCTAACTTCTGCTATCTATTTCGCAAACTTAATAATCTTATCACTCACACTTCTTCCACAAGAGAAATCTATATTTATACACAATTTGCCTTCTAGTCGGCTCCACAAAAATGTCATACTAAAAATTGTGCAAATGATATATATGGAGTCGAAGCTCTTATATTACTAAAGAGTCAGCACTATACTTTGTTTACATGACTTACCATGTTATCATATTCATCATACTTTCCTAAATTATCGCAACTATTCATGTACCCTGATATATTGTTTTACTAACTTCGCATACCTTTCAAACACTATATCTCATACACTAGCTATCCAAAACTTATGCGATCTTAACTGAAGCATTTACATATACCAAAAGACCTCCAGCTAACTTCGCAAGCCATAATACCTTATATGTCTTCATCGCTATCCAAAACTGTGGCACTGTACCCTATTTTCTTGATTCTGGACTTAGTCATTTTCATGACTGTGAATCCAGTGGCAATTTCCACAACATGCGATCATACTTGTCATAGGTGTTTCCATAAATGACAACCCTTAGAGGATTTCCAGTACTCCAAATCATCACATGCCAACAATCTCTCCCTTTGGCATTAATGACAACACTTAGAAAAATGACTAAGTGTCACAGAGTACTTCTCTTCTTTTCCTTCTCTTTTTCTTCCTCTCCCTTTGTCATCAATGGCAAAGGTTAATCTCAAAATTTCAAAATTGAAGCATAAAAGGTCTAGTTTTTGCTTACCAGATTTAAGACATCATGAAAAGATGTTTCCAAGGTCTTAAACTCCTCAGCCCAAGAACTTATCAGTAGCTCACTAACATGGATTAAACCGTTCAGTGCATATGATGTTGTCTCTATTGCTTTAAGCTTAGTGAGAGTAGATACTATCATTGAACTTTCAACCTTTATCATCTCAGAGAGATGAGTCTCCAATATTGAGAGCTTGGGAGTTAATAGGTGTCTTAGCACACCAAATCTGTCAGCAACTCTCCCTTTCTCCATTTCCAGTATCCTTATTTTGTCTAGTAATCTGGATATCTCTTTGTCAATTTCTTCCACAGTTTGTGAAGATGACTCACAACTATCCATTATTCTATCAAGATTGACCCTATCTTTTTCAATACCCTCCTCTACATTTTTCAGATATCTGCAGGGATTTATGCAGTGGCTATAGAGTTTTCTGCCTTGTGCCACACAGCTCTTGGCTTTAAGAGTGGTAGCCTTAAGAATGTCCTAAGTCCCATGAGATGGACTTATGAACTTCGCTTAACTTCTTCTCCAAAAAGTTTCTTTCAGCCTTTTCCTCTGTTGTTTTTAGCAATGAGTCAAAGTGACCATCAAAGCTATCCAGTACTTGTTAGGAATAGTCCCAAGAGATAACTGAGAGGGGGGGGGGGGGGGTGAATCAGTTATCTACAAGCTTAAATTCTTTATCCAATTAAGTATATTTAAACATAAAGCATAAACACAATGAAAGAAAACATGAACACAACACCAATATTTTGACTACGGGGAAACCCAAATAGGTGAAAACCCCGGTGGGAATTGACACCCACTAATATTTTGCACTAGTGTATTATGATCCTTATTAGAATATCCTTAACCCTATTAGGAGTTGCCTTACAATATATTTAGTACAGTAGACCTGGTCAAGGGTCGGACCCTATTAGGATTTCTTTTACAATTGTCCCTGTTAGGGGAGACAATGCACTGTCTGAGAGCTCTCTACGTAATCATCTATGAACCACACTCAAGTAATCACAAGTGACTGCCTATAAATATCTTTCCTCTAAATGATATAATCAAGTCAGCCTGTTAGAACCACCCTTGAAATCATATTAGAGAAACCATAAAAAAATTTGATAAACATTCTGTTGGCTCTAATATGCACGCAACATAATCTGGGACCTATCTAATAAAATAATTGTAGATGCACGCTACACACTGTCGGCTCTACCAAAACAAATGTATCTTTCTCCTCAAGCTGAATTAATTTATGCGCTCTTAACCAAACATCAATAACTCTTCTCTAAGCTTAACTCCAAGGGCGCATACCCAAAAGATAGGCACAACTTCAGATCCAATAAAATCTCTATCAGCTCTCCTGAACAAACACAGGAAACTGTTACTGGTGAATAGTGACTACATAACTTCACTTCTACTGAATATCAGACTATGCGTCCATGATTGAAACATCACTAACATGTCTTCAACATATATCCAAGTGTGCAAGGCTCCATGATAACTATACAGACAACCATACACAGAACATTACCTGTTACTCTATCAGGAACACTACTGACACAAACTGTTGTATAACTGTCTATACTAACAGTTAACCTCTGCGCCCATGATATCATGCTGATATCATGTCCATGCTTCATATACTAAAAGCTTACTACATAAGACTTCCACGCATGCTACTTTCCATATGTTGTCATCAATGACAAACATACAATCAGTACTGGCTTGCTAGCAAATCTCCATCAATCTCCCCCTTTGGCATTGATGGCAACATGTGGAATGAAAACCACCACCAACCCAAATGAATATTCTATTATAACATTCTCCATTTCCTCTTCAAAACTCCCCCAAAGATGAATCCTCCATCTACTGCAATATTCTCCATTTCCTCAACTGAACTGCTATCATAACTTAATACTACTCCCCCTTAGTATATTACTCCTTTTTACTTCTATTTTTCATGACTATATATTACTCCCCCTTTGACATCAATGGAAAAGGGTGTCATTCATTTTAAGCACTAGTACTACTCTTGAGGTAGAGTAGTCAACCTTCCATCAGTCCCTAAGGACTTATGCCTTTCCTTCTTTCTTCTAAGAAGAATCAGGGAAGGGAATTACTCCCAACTTCTCCCTAAGATACTCAAAAGTATCCTTAGGCAAGGGCTTTGTGAATATATCTTCCAACTAATCTTTAGTACTCACATAGTCCAACTTGACTTCTTTCTCTACCACTTTCTCTCTTAGGAAGTGATACTTGATCTCAATGTGCTTTTTCTTTGCATGCATCACAAGGTTCTTAGACATATTGATAGTGCTAGTGTTATCACAGTAAATAACAATAGGATAATCAATCTGAATTCCAAAATCCTTTATCATCTTCTTGATCCAAACAATTGTAGAATAATTAAAGGCTGTTGCAACATACTCTGCTTCTATTGTTGACTGAGAAATACAATTTTTTTTCTTGCTTGTCCAAGTGACAAGTCTATCACCAAGAAACACTACTCCACCTGATGTACTCTTTCTGTCATCAACACATCTCACCCAATCTGCATCAATGTACACATGAAGCTCAACATTTTCTAAATTAAGATACCATAGACCATAATATATAGTGCCCTACAAGTATCTGAATATTCTCTTTACTACCATGAGGTGACTTTGCTTAGGTTCTGCTGCAAATCTTCCAACTATGCCAACTGCATTGGAAATATCAAGTCTACTCTGAGTAAGATATATGAGTTTACCAATCATAGACTTATACAATGTTATATCTACTACTGGTGAGTCATCTTCTTTTGTAAGCTTGCATCCAGTGACCATAGGGGTTCCTACTGGCTTGCAATCATCCATTTTGAATTTCTTCAGTATCTCTTTCACATACTTGGATTGATTAATAAAAATACCTTCTTCTGTCTGCTACACATTTAGTCCCAAAAAGTATTTGATAGGACCAATCATACTCATTTCAAACTCATTCTGTATTTCTTTGGAAAATTCTTCACTTAGTTTTTCATTACCTCCAAAGATAATGTCATCAACAAATATAGCTACAAGTAGTAGACCTTCAGATGTCTCTCTAATGAATAGATTACAATCTGTTGCTCCTTTCTTGAATCCAATCTTTGTTAGATATCCATCTAGTCTCTCATACCATGCTCTAGGGGCTTGCTTAAGTCTATAGAGGGCCTTCTTTAATCTGCATACCATATCAGGTCTATCTGATAAGGTGAATCCTTCTGGCTGCTCAATGTATACTTCTTCTTTCAAATATCCATTTAGGAATGCTGACTTGATATCCATCTAATATACTTTAAAGTTTTTGACTGTAGCATAAGCTAGAAACAACTTAATAGCTTCTAATCTTCTCATAGGTGCAAATGTGTCTAAATAATCAATGCCTTCTTTTTGCACATATCTCTTACATACTAACCTTGCTTTATTTCTTACTACTGTACCATCTTCATTCATCTTGTTTCTGAATATCCACTTTGTTCCAATCACATTTTTATCACTAGGTCTTGGGACCAGTTCCCAAGTGTCATTCTTAATAATCTGATCAAGTTCTTCTTCCATAGCATCTTGCCAATATAAATCATTACATGCATCTTCAACAATTAAAGGTTCAATCTGAGATAGTAAACATACCGCTTCACTACTAGATGAGTTCTTTCCTTGTGATCTTGTTAAGACTTTTCTGCTCTTATCTCCAATGATGTCTTTCTTGGAATGATTTCTAGATGTAAATTTTGGAACTTAGGTGATGCTGACTCATTAGCCTTAGAAGTACCTTCTTCACTTGTCTTAGGGTCATTGAATAACACATCAATACTGTCAAATATTTCCTCAATAATTGTCTCACTAGTGGAGGGTTTGGGTTCTTCTTCGATCATGGGTGAGTAATCATGATATCTTTCTTGAACCATAAACTTTTCATCAATCTTAACATGAGCACTTTCAATGATCTTTTTCAATCTTAAATTGAAACATCTATAAGCTTTACTTTTAGTAGAGTAACCAAGGAAAATACCTTCATCACTTCTTGCATCAAACTTTCCTACTGCTTCATCCCTCTTGATGTAGCACTTGCTTCCAAAGATTCTGAAGTATTTTACTATGGGAACATTACCAAACCATAGCTCATATGGTTTTTTGTCAGCAGCTAGCCTCAATTGAATTCTATTGATGGTGTAGACTGCTAAATTGACCACATCTCTCCAATAGGTGTGTGCAACTTTTCCTTCTATCATGATGGTGCACGCTGTATCAAGGATGATCCTATTTCTTCTCTCTACAATTCCATTCTGTTGAGGGGTTCTAGGTGCACTTAACTGTCTCTTTATGCCATGTTCTTTGCAGTACTCATAGAATCTGTCAGAGGTGAATTGTCCTCCTCTATCTGATCTCAAACATTTTATCTTTAGTCTAGATTCATTCTCAACCTTAGCTTTGAATATTTTGAACTTCTCAAACGCTTCTGACTTATCTTTCAAGAATGCAACCCACATCATCCTAGTATAATCATCAACAAACAAAATGAAATACCTTTCACCATAGTATGATCTTGTTTGAGTTGGACCACATAGATCTGTATGAATCAAATCCAACTTGTTCTCTGCTAAATTTGGCTTGCTCCTGAATGAATTTCTCACATGTTTTCCCATTACACATTCCCTGCATATAGTATCAATTGGCTTTTCTATACTAGGTAGATCTCTTACATCCTTTACATTGCTTATCTTTACTATGTTATCAAAATTGATATGACATAGTCTTTTATGCCACAACCAACTGTCATCAACTTTAGCAACAAAATAACTTGCTTCTGAATTGAGTTGGAAAACATTACCTCTTGTCTTTGAGCCTGATAAAATCCTACCACCATCCTTGTTGTTAATGATGCATTTGTCATCTTTGAACTCCAACTGATAACCTTTTCCAAGTAACTGTCCAACACTAAGAAGGTTATGTTTCAAACCATCTACATAGATAACATCATCAGTACTATTCTTTCCATCCAAGCTGATGGCTCCTCTACCAACTATGAGTTTAGGAGTGTTATCTCCAAATCTAACCATGCCACCATTGTATTTGTCTAGATGAACAAATTTGTCTTTATCACCTGTCATGTGATGTGAACAACCACTGTCTATAATCCAGTCTGTCCTTATATCAACTTGTGAAATCAATGCTAGCTCTTGATTCTCTTTCTTATCTTCATGAACTATCTTATTATTCATTTTGTATATAATAGAAATGAATCCAATTTCTTCTTCACCTGATTCATCATCTGAAACTCCATCTCTAGCATAGTAGCATTCCTTAGAGTACTTAGGCTTGTAATCCTTTTTGAACTTTCTAGCTCTAGGAGGACACTTAAATGCAAAGTGACTGATCTTATTACATGAAAAGCACTTAAATGGTAATTGACCTTCATATTTTCCTTTTCCTTTCTTTTCTCTTTTGGCAATCATAGCAATGAAATCATCTAATGTTTTCTCTTCATCATCATCATCAAAATTACCAGAATTGTTTGCAGATTTCTTACCATGAACTATTGCTTTGAAGGTTGTATCACTCTTTGGTTCTGTCTTCAATCTTGAAATCTCAAAAGCTGAGATTTTGTTGATCAAGGTCTCTCTCTTGAAATTAGATGTAAGTTGCATGGTCTCATCAAGGATGTTGATCGCTTTCATATTCAAGAGTGAGAGTAGTCATTAACTTGTCCATAATGTCCTCTTCTAAAATCTCTCCACCATTGTTTCTAATTCCAGTAATTGCTTCATTGATCCTTTGATTGTAAGCTTTGATATTTTCTTCAAGAAACATCTCTAATGCATTATATCTTTCTTCCAAGTCTTTCTATGTGCATCCTTTGCTTGTTTGTCTCCTTCAAATATGTCTTCTAGGTGCTTCTATATTTTGTGGGTTGTATCTACCTTTTTTATTTCTAAAAACTCACCATCAGATAGAGCGCTGATAAGAGCTTCTTTGGCTATAGCATTCTAGTGAAACAATTCCTTTTTCCTATCAGTAGCATCATCCTTTGCAAGGTCTTCTAAGGTAGGAATCTTGGCTTCTTTGATAGTTACATCAAAAAATTCAAAAGCAATGCACTGCAAATGGGTCACCATCTTGTTCTTCCAATCAAGACAATTCTCTCCATCAAACTTAGAACTTTCTTTCTTGAAGTATGTCATCTGATCAACCTCAAGCTGTTAAAATTTCTCTCTAAGGCACTTGGCTCTGATACCGATTGTTAGGAATAGTCCCAAGAGATAACTAAGAGGCGGGGGGGGGGGGGGGGGGGGGGTGTTGAATTAGTTATCTACAAGTTTAAATTCTTTATCCAATTAAGTATATTTAAACATAAAGCATAAATAGAATGAAAGAACACATGAACACAACACCAATATTTTGGTTACAGGGAAACCCAAATAGGTAAAAACCCCAGTGGGAATTGACACCCACTGATATTATGCACTAGTGTATTATGATCCTTATTAGAAGATCATTAACCCTGTTAGGAGTTTCTTTACAATATATTTAGTACAGTAGACCTGGTCAAGGGTCAGACCCTGTTAGGAGTCCTTTACAATTGTCCCTATTAGGGGAGAGGATGCACTATCCAAGAGCTCACTGCTCAAAGGGGAGAAGGCTACAACCTTCTGAATAATAGATACACACTATATCTGGATCTTGGTGAACTGTGCTTTGACCTGCTCTCTGGATCAGTTCCAATGTATAGCACAAATACTTTACTTGGTCACATAGACCTTCTTTTGATAGCTCAACACTTCACACACTCTGCTCTGCTCTGCTTAATCAACTATGAACCACACTCAAGCAATCACAAGTGACTGCCTATAAATATCTTTCCTCTAAATGATATAATCAAGTCATCCTATTAGAAACACCTTGAAATCATATTAGAGAAACCATAAATTTTTTTGATAAACATTATGTTGGCTCTACTATGCACGCAACATAATCTGGGACCTGTCTAATAAGATAATTGTAGAGGCATGCTACACACTGTCGGCTCTACCAAAACAAATGTATCTTTCTCCTCAAGTTGAATTACTTTATGTGCTCTTAATTGAACATCAATGACTCTTCTCTAAGCTTAACTCCAAGGGCGTATACCCAAAAGATAGGCGCAACTTCAGAACCAATAAAATCTTTGTCGGCTCTCCTAAACAAATACAAGAAACTGCTACTGGTGAATAGCAACTGCATAACTTCACTTCTACTAAATATCAGACTATGCGTCCATGACTGAAACATCACTAACATGTCTTCAACATATATCCAAGTGCACAAGGCTCCATGATAACTATACGGACAACCATACATAGAACACTGCCTGTTACTCTGTCAGGAACACTGCTGACACAAGCTGTTGTATAACTATCTGTACTAATAGTTAACCTTTGCGCCCATGATATCATGTTGATATCATGTCCATGCTTCATATACTAAAATCTTACTACATAAGACTTCCACGCATGCTACTTTCCATATGTTGTCATCAATGACAAACATACTGTCAGTACTGGCCTGCTGGCAAATCTCCACCAGTACTGTACTGAGATTTTTAGTTTCATCCTTGCCTTTTAGGAGAAGTGGAGAGGGTAGTAACATGTTTATTATTTCTACTACCCTACCCATTATCTTGGCTCTTTTGTCTCCTTTCTAGACTGATCTCTCCTTAGCTTTAGCAAATACCATGAATGAGAGTCTCATTAGTTCATCTTCATCCATGTTGTCCACATCAGAACTTACTGGCTTGGCAACACTTGCCAACAATAGAGATGAATCGAGACTAATTCCAGTGGTCTCCTCTACCTTTGGTTATGTTTCTTGATGTTCTTCATGATGTAACTCCTTCTCATGTACTTGTTCAGCTTGTTTTTCCTCTGAATTCCTCTCTTTTGTCTGTCCCTGGTCTTCAATTTCCATTGCATTG
Source organism: Chamaecyparis obtusa (assembly GCA_027943335.1). Taxonomy (NCBI): domain Eukaryota; kingdom Viridiplantae; phylum Streptophyta; class Pinopsida; order Cupressales; family Cupressaceae; genus Chamaecyparis; species Chamaecyparis obtusa. Next base: position 543,165 of record BSBK01003051.1, on the reverse strand, counting down.
TCTATCTTGTCCGTGAATGGATCATGTATATCCTGCGAGGTGTCAAGGCTAATAGGCACACTAGTGATAAAGAAGTCTAGTTGCAAGTTATCTTGACCACTCTTATCTATTATTTGTGAACTCTCTCCCAAACCTAAGGACATAGGTTTATCAAGTTTAGGTGATGAATCCCTTTTATTATGTTTTGCATTAACACTTGATCTAATGCCTTTTTGGGTATCTTCAATTACTTCATCGTATCTTCTAGCCATGATTTTGACTAGTCTAGTCTTTGTTCTCAAAAGAGGTTTTAGTGCTTTTATGATTCTTTCCCTTTCCTGGATAGACACAATAGGCAACATATCATCAATTATTCTATTTCTTATGTTCTCATCCTCTGAATGTGCTAACTATTTTCTAATCTATAGCTTGCTGTATAGTTCTTTGGGAACACTAGATTCAACTTCCAACAAATTCTTTTTGAAAACTAACAAATGCTCAATGATAGTATCTTCAATGATCTCTTGGTCCTCAGGGCTATATCTTTCATAGTATCTTTTTATAGATGTCAAATTTCCATCTTTGATAACCCTCTTATGTACTGATTTCATATCAGGTTTCCACAAGGTTTGTGGATTCTTTTGAACCATTTCCTCTTCCTCTTTTTCTGTACCCTTTTCTTCCTTCTTCTTCCTCTTTACCTATGTTTCTTTTTCTTTTGGACTAACATTCCTAGAATATCTTCTAAGAACCTTTTTAGTCACAATTTCATGTGTTTCTTCCTTTAGGGGAATTGATAAGTCAATTAAGTTATCAATGGTAATTGTCTTCTCTATTTCCAATGAAATGGGTGGATCAGTGGCAACACTAGAAGATGCCTCCATCTTGTTCTTTAAGTCCAAGTACTGCTTCTTTGTAATTCCTACCTTCGCAGTAATTTCTTCCACTATCTTGCTGACTTTCCTCTTTCTTGTTACTTTCTCTTGTTCTTCTCTAACTTTTTCATATTTTTCTCTATATGTACCCCATCTTTCTTGAGTGGGATCCTTTTCTACTGCTAATACATGTTCTACTTGCATGGATAGTACTTTAGCACTTACCTCATATCCCATAGGGTAACACCATTTGGTTCTAGGCTCAACTGCCTCAAAATAGACACAATCGGTTTCAACCATGAAATAGATGGTGCCCTCATACTTTTCTACTAGGCTTTCTGGAATTCTATATCTTTCTTTCATCTGCCTCTGCAAGATCTTAATCATGCCAAATAGTTCTCCATCAATCCAATCCTTTTTCTACCTTTTGTAGTATTCCGATATTTGTAGATCAGTGGGTTCATTGTCTTTCCATGCTCTAGGGTGCATACTAGGGAAATTGTGAATAATGTGAAGGTACATGTGAATTAGTAGTGACCCAAACCTAAATGCCTTGGATTTTTCCTTCTTAATGACCTTAACATTTTCCAAAAACTACTGTGCCAGAACTTCACAAAGGTTGTATTGCTTGTTTTCTTTAACCATTCTGTAAGCCATCATAACAACTCCAGTTGATACAGAATTGAGTCTGGAACTACGGAACAATTTGTAGCCAATAAGCATTGCTACCAATCTAACATCTTGAAGGTATATATCATTTACAATCATATCCCTCTTGTCCCATTTGGAGTGCATGAGGGTTTCAGCATCCTTCCTTAGAATTTTCTCACTAACAGGTCGGGCTCCTTCATTGTCAAGTCCTATGATATCATGAATCAGCTGAGCACATATCTTTACTAGTTGATCTCCTATCCATAGGAACTGATCATGAACTCTACTTAGAATGATCTTGAACCATTCAACTTTCATGAATTCAGTGAGACGAGTTAACTTGAGTATTGGTAGGTGTTTCAAATGTTTGAATTCATCTATCAAAGACCCATTCACATCTATCATTCCATTTAGCTCATAGAAGATGTTGATCTCCCCAATAATTTCATACTTGTAGTGTATGTATGCCCTAATATCCTCTACATGTAATACACCTACGAGGGTTTGGGAAAATGCCCCTTATGGATCATCCTCATAGGATTTGTATGGATGCCTTTTGAACTTATACCTAGGATTGTCAAATACATCATAGATTACTGGTGCATCCATGAATAAAGAGATTAGATCTAAATACCTTTAATGTGCACAAATCCGATGCTTGTCTTTACACGAGCACAAAATCTCTCTGCTAGATTACTGCTTTGTCTTCACACTTTTGCTCTCCTTAGTCACTGATCAAAAAGTGGTGGAGAAATGAAGTTTTTCAAGTCTTTTATCCATCGCAAATTGAGTGTGATAATTAAACTCTAGTAGTTCAACTTCACATGCAGTTTGATCAATGCAAAACTCACGAACACAGAAGGTGATTCTCCAAGTGCTACGATCTCATCCACAAATTTATGAACATCTATACATATCATGCATAAGCTCACATGAGCTTATTCCACTCATACAAGGGCTGAATATTTTCTATCATCTTCATCCACTGCTCCCCATTAGGCCATGAGGCCTTCTAGGCTGATGCCTCAAAGAATTCATCATGTGAGGACACAACATCACAAGTTGTCTCTCCCTGAACCACAACCTCATTTAGAACTTTTACTTGCCATATCTTTTCATTCTCTGATTTCTTGTTTTCACTTATGTAATCATTTAAGCTTTTACCACTGTCACTAATATTTTTCCTTATGACTATAGGTTGTGGTGTTTCTGGTTCATTGAATCTTCTTGGTCCTCTCCTGTTGTTATCACCATTGTATCTGCAAAACTTTACAATGTGACCTGGATTATTGCATTTGTAACAGATGGGTGGTCCTCTTCTATCTTGACCGGTCTGCAACTTATAGTACCTTGCAGTGTGTCCAAAATTATTGCATTTCTGACATGTAATCTTAGTTGCACTTTCTTCTCTAATATAGTCTTGCTTATACCTGGATTGATCAGGTTTTCTACAATCTACCTTTTTGTGTCCATACTCATAGCAATTAAAGCAGTAGCTAGTAAAGGGTTTAGAATTACCATTACTTCTACAATCTCTTTTCATGTGACCAACTTTGTTGCATCCAAAACATCTACCTCTGAAGGGTTTGAATTGTTCTCTATAATCTTCATATGTAGGTTTTTCATTTGGAATAGATTTTTCCTCATTCCTGGCTTCATTTGGTTCTTCTTGAGTTTTTCAACTTCCAGCTTCATTTGGTCCACTTATGTTACCTTTAGTTCTTTGTTCATTAATCTTGTCATTTCTTATGTGTAACTCCTCAATAAGTAATCTGGCTTGAGTGAGTTCACCTTTGATGATTTGATTGTAGTTATCCAATTCTTGATATTTATCTTTGTAATGCTCAAGTTCAGTCTTCATATTATCTATCTGAAGGTTGGCTTGTTTTAGTGATTCTTCAACTTTGTTTCTTTCATTTTTCTCATTCTGAATTTCATTGATCATCAAGAGATTGATTTGTTCTTTTTTCCTGCTCCAACATCTTTACCTTGTCTGATGTGTCATTGTCAGAACTTTCTTTGATTTTCTCCATAAGGTCTTGTCTCTAATATTTTATAGTTACAAGATGTTCTTTAAGTTTCCTCATGAAACCTTTTGCTCTTCTTAATTTGAATTTTAGTTCGCCATTTTCAGCTTTCATCTTATCCAAATCTTCAAGTGCAGCTTCAAAGTTTACTTGAAAGTCTTCTGAATCCATTCTGATCTCCCTTAAGCTGTTAAGCTTTCTCTCAAAGGGCCAATAGCTCTGATACCAATTGTTAGGATTGAGTAATACTAAGAGGGGGGGTGAATCAATATTACAAAACTTTATTTGCAACTTTAAAAAATTATAAATAATCCAAAGTAATGCAAAAATGAAAAGAACATATAAGCATAACACATTACTCATGACACCATGATTTGTTCTCGAGGAAACCCTGATTAAAGGGAAAACCTCAGTGGGGATGGTACCCACAAATATGGACTAAAGTATAATGTCCTTGCTAAGAGATCTAGCCCTGTTAGGAGCTGATTGTTACATAGTACATTTCCTTGCTAGAGGATTACAAAAACCCTATTAGGGACATACAAAACACCTGGTTAAAGGTGGTGAGTACACTACTCTTACAATCAACACTGTCCCAAAATAGTTCACAAGAAGGGAACAATGCAAGCACTTATCTTGATTAGATAGTTCCAGTTGTAGTTCTGCCTCCTACTGATCTTGCATCTAACTTCTGCTATCTATTTCACAAAATTAATAATCTTATCACTCACACTTCTTCCACAAGAGAAATCTATATTTATACACAATTTGCCTTCCAGTCGGCTCCACAAAAATCTCATACTAAAACTTGTGCAAATGATATATATGGAGTTGGCGCTTTTATATTACTAAATATTTGGCACTATACTTTTTTTACATGACTTAGCATGTTATCATATTCATCATACTTTCCTTAATTATCGCAATTGTTCACGTACCCTAATATACTATTTTGTTGACTTCGCATACCTTTCGAACACTGTATCTCATACACCAGCTATCCAAAACTTATACGATCTTAACTAAAGCATTTACATATACCAAAAGACCTCTAGCTAACTTCGAAAGCCATAATACCTTGTATGTCTTCATCACTATCCAAAACTGTGGCACTGTACCCTATTTTCCTGATTCTGGACTTAGTCATTTTCATGACTGTGAATCCAGTGGCAATCTCCACAACATGCAATCATACTTGTCATAGGTGTTTCCATAAATGACAACCCTTAGAGGATTTCCAGTACTCCAAATCATCACATGCCAAAAATTATGTCCACTTGGATTTTATGACACCCGAGGGTTTTAACTATTTTATTATTGACTAGGAGGAGCACCCTGAATTATGACACATGACCCTTGGTTGGGAGGTGCTCCTTGTGAGGTAACAATGTGGTTATTTCAGTTCACACTTACACCTCGGGAGAATGTGTTTCTTTGAATACTTGTAGATCTAAGGAATTAGAGGTGCTCATCAAAAAAAAAATTGACATGATATTCATGGTACTTTCTACTATAGATTGATAATTGATAGTAAAATTGGATAGTTACACAATTGTGTTGACACTTGTTATCTTTGGATTACTAGCAAATAGCGGGTTGTTGTATTGATTTACAAATGATATTGTGGAGGTCATGACATGTGTAGCATTGTGATGCACACTACTAAAGGTCATACTTTAAAATATCTAAGAATATGTAGATGCATGAGTATCTCCAATTGAGTGTGTTTGGGTATGTGTCACTTGTTCTATAATAGTGGAAATGTTAAATCTTGAGAAATTTTTCTCTATTTTGTGCAAGAAAGTAAAAATATTAATTGGGATCTCTAGATAATAACACATCCATGACAACCACAATTCTAGGGACTTGTAGTGCATTTTCAATCTCTACTATAGTACATTATGCCCTAATATTTTCCACTAAAAATGTATGTCCCGAAGGAGGCAAAGGTGGTAATGCCGATAAGGTCAACCTTCCTCTATGGTAATTTTGTGAGGTTCCTAGCATGCTAAAGTCCATTTACAAAAAGTCTATGTTTCTAGTTTGGTTAAATTTAGGGTCACTATTGGGATTTGTAATGCCCCGCAGAGGAACCCTCGGCATAAGGAAAAAATATACACTAAAATATGTAGAATAATCTTGTTTTTTTTTATGACAATGGATCACATTAACTAAAGTATTACATTAAATAAAGCATCACATTAACTAGAGAATCACCTTAACTGGATCTTCCCTAATAATATCCAGGAGTTATTTACGGAACGATGTTGTCCCTTTAGAGAAAGGACTCTTAAGATCCTTTGGAATTTTATTCTTCCTCATACTCTGTGGGGTATTTGGAAGGATAGAAACAATTGCATTTTCTATGATAGTTCTCTTCCTCCTAATGTGGTGGAGTTTAAAATTGTGAGGGCTATCTCTGAAAATGTCAACATCTCCTTGGATCTTCTTATCCTAGCTTCCCCTTCTAAAGAGGAAATTTGTTTTCTTTGGAAGGTGAATACTATGAAGTCTGGTCGGCCCCCTAAAAATACTAGGGAAGATGTAGTGTGGGGTTTCCCACCCACTGGTTGGGTCAAGACCAATTTTGATGGGGCTTCTAAAGGCAACCCTAGAAGGGTTGGTTGTGGTGGGGTTATTAGAGATGAAAAATGTACTATGTTGGTAGTGATTTCTACACCCATTGGATTTCAATCTAACCATGTCGTTGAAGCTATGGCAGCCTACCAAGGTATTAAAATGGCTAAGGATCTTAATTTCTCTAAGGTTTGGATTGAGGGAGACTCTAGCAACATTATTAATTGCCTGAAAGGTACCAGTCCCCCTCCTGGACTATTCATAATTCCATCCTCAAGGCTAAAGAGATCATCAAATATTTTGACTTATGTCACATGTCTCATGGGTTTAGGGAGGTGAATGTGGTGGCTGGTAGGTTTTCTAAGGAAGTTGTGAATTCAAGTGACATCATGAAATGGCAGAGTGAGCTGGACATTCTGCACATGATTAAAATGTTGTTGTTATATGATCGTACCCATGAATCTGATACAACTCAATTTAATGATGAAGAGTATTTCTTTTAAGATTAGTGATGTCAAGTACCCTCGTAACACTTTGGGTAATTATTGGCATCATGTGTGACACACTTTCTGGGTGTCTTTTGCTATTTTTGTGGCTTTATATTGGAAGATGGATTTTCGCTTGCATTGTACTACTAAGTTTAAGGTCTTCAATTTTTTTTAAGGTCTCTATTGTGTTGAGATGGGAGGTAATAGGAAACAAATGAAACCCTTCTCCTATGAGAGTTGGAAAAACAAAGAGAAAGTCTGAAACTTTCTCAAGAAGGGAGGGCTGGCTGGGTATTTGGAAAAACTTCACGGGAGGGATACTGTGGTCACAAAATACTTCATTAAAAATTGGCTTAATGGGAAAATTTCTTTGGAAGGTACTACTATTAAAATTACTAAGGATATCATTGCGGAGGTTACGAGCCTTCCCAGAGGTGGTAGAAACTTCTACTGAGACAAACGCCTTAATGATGTTGCGATTAAGAGATTCATGAAAGAGGAAGATGAGAAGATCAGACTGGTCAAATGCAAGAAGAAGACCTACTATTCTCTAAAAGTTATTAAAAAGGTATGGCACAGAGTCCTCTTTTTTGTTATGCAATACATTACTTTGGATGGGAGATTTTCTAGGGTTTACAACTATCATTTTGTGCTCCTCAATCATTTTCTCTATGGCGATAAGATTTTTCTCCCATACTACCTCTTGAACTCTCTGAATGCTAGCATCAAAGATGCTCAGGAGAACCGTCAAGGGAATCTCGCTATGCATGAGGGCCCTATGCTCCTCATTTATGAGCATTTCATGCCCAATACTCCTGAGTCCCAAACTATGAAGCCTCCCAATTCTAGAGATGATGATTTTGAGGAAGACAAAGATGATGGGGAAGACTCTGATATAGAGGTGGATTATGAAACTGACTCTTTGCAGGAGATTGATAGGAACCCTAGTAACAAGGGCAAAGGCGTTGCTAAGGGACTTGCTTCTTCATCCAAAAAATTTGTGGGGAAGAAAAGAAGGTCCTTTATTCTTGATGATTCACCTTATGATAGTGATGATGATACGACTGGGGAGAGGGAAGCTACTAATGAGATGTTGGCAAAGAATTGCAAGAAGGGTAAGAAGTTTTGTAGAACCCAAAATATTCCCTTGGATCACCCTTCCCCTATTCCTTTTAAGGAGGTTGAGGCTTGCACTCCTATGATTTCTTTTATGGAAGCCCCCTCGGCTAAAGGTGTTCCTAAGCTTGACTCTAGGATGAAAGGTACCTCTGAGAATAGTGCTAGTGGGATGGACCAAGCGAAGGAAACCCTTAACTGGGTCTTCATTGAAATGACCAACCTAAAAAAAATGGAAATGCAAAACTGACAACTAGAATCAACATTCTGGAAACTATGGGTCTGGGTGATAAACCCTTCCTGGTTTTTCTGAATGATCTCACAATGACAATAAACAAAGCTAATGGGATTGTCGAGGCTTATGATTCCAATTTTTTTGTCGTGAACGAAAAAATTTCTAAATGTGACATGACACTGGTTTCCTTGGAATCCAAGGTTGTGGTCTTTGATCAGAGACTTTCAACCATAGAGGCTATGCTCAGGTTGATTGGGGAAAAAAGTTTCAATATCCTTAGGGCTTTGATAGACCAAGTCAATTTTATCATCAACAGTTTGGAGAAGAGAAAATATTATGACAAGGAGTCGGTTAAGAAAGGTGCAGAAGATCCTAGTACTAGCTCTAGGAGTGATAGTAAATAGATTGACAATCTCAAGGCTTCTATCATAAACATGGACCTCCTGGCTTTTGAAGAGGCTGATCTTCTCAATAACATTCAATGATTCTATCTTTTTGGTTTGTTGGCCTTTCTATTAATTTTTGTTCTTTGGGAGTTGGCCTTTGTCCCTATCCAACTATCCTTTTTTTTATCTCCTTCTCTATTGTTGGTCCTTTGGCTATCCTTTTTTGTGTTTCAGCTGGTTATTGTAATTGGAGCTTAATGTTTAATCCTTCTGGTATCTTGTAAAAGGTTCAGGACCTTTCAAATCCTATTTTCCTCCTAATCAAAACTAAAGCATCACATTATAATTCTATATAAGAAAAATAAGAATATAAAGATTATAATTATCACCACATACCTAAATCTTTCTACCTTGTTTCCACATGGTGGTCACCATGTCCAAAACCTATAACTGCACATATGTCTATCCCTTTCATTCAAAATGTTAGAAACCTAATCATAAATAAACTTTTCATTGATATCTTATCTCTATGAATTATCATTAAGGAGAGTATCAATGACATAAAAAACTTAAAGACAAACCCTAGAGGGTTGTACCTAAAGACTTGAGGGCCAATCTAAGATGGCCTTGCCTATGTTACACATAGAGTCTTTGTAGTTTGATTCTTGGATCTCAAACCATAAAATATAAGTTCATAAAATCAAGATTACAAATAGACACATGAGTATCATGTTCAACACTGAAGGGTGACATCAAGACATCCAAGATAAACAACATGACTCAAGGGTAACTCAAGGGGTATCAAATATCATCATATGTTTTAAAATATACAAAAGCAGGTACACAACCCTTTCTAGGGAAGAGTCCCCAAACATCTCACCATCAACTTCCACCCACTTAGGTGGAACAAGAGTGATCCAAGACTATATAATGAATTTATTAACAACAACAAAAATTAACCAAGGATATATGGTAAGCAATACTATTATCATCATGTTGACAACTTTAATATCCCATCATAACAAGCCCATATAATACATTCATGCATTATCGAGTGTAGAGCTCCTCAAATTAATATCTATATAAAATAAAAGTCAATCTTAATAAAAGAAGATGCCTCGCTCCATAAATATCCATACATTGGTGTTAAATAACCTAGTCTAAGTTATTTGAATGGTAAAAAATATATATACAATTACAAATATACCTTTATCTAATTTGAAATGGTTAGTACAATGTCATGAACATTTATGATACAATTCATTGAATATAACAATGATACAAGTATTCCTTATTATGTTTATAATAAACTATGAAGCTTAAGCATTGTGTAAATGATGGTTACATATATTACTAATATCCATTTTCATTACTCCAATGAGAATCAAATTAAGACACCTACTATATATTGATCCCCTTATTATAATGATTGAAATTACTATAGTATTTCATTTTAAAATCTATAAACAAAATGAGCGGATAATAATAATTATCTTGAAAAATGAACTTCTTATGTGTATTTAAATGAAAAGAATCTACTTTAAGAAAATGTCCTCATTTCCCAATATTAATCCTCTATAAAATGTCCTAACACAGTATATATCTATTCAAAAACTCCTAAATCTGGCACTTAAACAGTAATGGTACAAGAGAAGGATCAACTTTTTCTAATTGATGATAACACATGCAAACAAAAATACAACCTAATAGTAATGATAATCATTAACAAAGAACTCATCTTGCCATTGACAAAGCCTATCTTAACATAAAGGATAAGAATAAATCAATAGGAAGCTTAGGCAATGCTTAACAACTTGATTCACTATCCTCTTCCTATGAATGTGGTTCAACAAGAACTCCAAGGACTACTTTGTTGGAACCCCTACTAAAATCTAGATAAGAAAAAAAATAAAACTTAAGGTTGATAAGAGTTCCAAGAAAGGTTCATGGAGTTAAAATTTTAATATTTTATGGGATAATATTATTGAGACATTCTTCTGTACATCAAATCCTTTAAACTTGACCCAAGAGCTAAATATGAGCTTAAGAATTTCTTCCTAATATCTGATAGTTAAATTAGCTATCAAGAACAACACTTACTTTTCTTGATTTATTTCGTAAATAAGGAGACATATTCTTCACATAAAAGAACAAGAAAATTGAAGAAAACATATTTAAACTATCCCTTACTAAAAGAGTCAAACTCTTATAATATTACAACTTTATTTATCATTGCCTAAAAATTCAATTTCAAATATAAACCATTAAAATTATAAACAAGAATTATTGGTGAATGTACTTATAAGAACTTACATTGTCATCATACTAATCCTAATTTAATTTAATAATATCATTAGAGATATCATTAATAATCCAGAAAAATAGAATGATTTTAAAGAAACTTGACGTATATATACCACTTCCATAAAGTTTAGCTAAAGTACCATAGTTATATTCTACTTTGTGTCTTGTAAACTAAAAATCCATAATGATATCCAACCTAGAAAGATTAGTAACTAAATTCTACGACTTTGATCCACCGATACTCAAACAACATGCATGTGATAAAATAATGGAAGTAAAAGAGTTGAGCTGGTGGGATTAAGACGCAGGTAGGTCCATTCATGATGTGAGAGTAATCATCTCCCTCTCTTTCGTGTAGCTCCCTCAAAAATGCTCTTTTCTTCTTTTTTGTCAAAAGTTATCGATGACTCATTTTATAAACTCCCCACTTGTCAAAGCAATGTTTAAGTTCTAGTATTAAACTTTCTCAACTATCCCTTACGTAGGATGTTTTTTCTCTTTACTTACAATTCTTTCTAATATAAAAGGACAAGCTTCCTTATATAAGATTACTTTACTTAGACTTTCTTTCCTCTATAAAAAATTGATGTCTTTTAGAGTATAAACTTTTTCATAAAAATGGAATTTATTAAACACTAATATTTCAATAGCACATTTAAAACTAAACAATATATTAAACTATTATAATCATTAGCTTTAGCGACTTACTCTTTACTTCATAAATCATGCAATGATGTTGAAATTAATGCAATTATATGAATGACTAATTAGATTCTAATTCGTATCAAGTCAAGCATACATTTGTGTCTAAACTATCATAGGTCTACCATAGATCTCAACCAACAATTTACTAGAAAAGATGGAGGGTTCACTTACCAAAATAGCTCTTTATGGAATCATAGTTAGAGGGGCATTATAGGATCCATTTGACCTTTTCTCTTTTGTGATTGTGTGATTGGCACATGCAAATGACACTAAGGGATATAACCTAGGAATGAGACTATGAATATGCAAAAAAGTAAAATGGTAATTATGGCCACTAGGTACTTGATGCTAATTATTTTGGGATTTTTGGTTTTTGGGGAATATAAGACTAAGGTAAATGCAATATGAAAAATCACAACTATGATAGCTGGGTATGACACTAATTTTGGACAAATAGCATCTAAGGTATGAGACTATGGTGTGAACAAAGAGAACTAAAAGGAAATTTGGGGAAAATTTGAAGACAAGACTATAAGAGATAACCTAAGAAATTTGGAGAATCTTCTTGAGCTTCAAGTTGGGACAAAGGTGACAAGTTGACCAGATATTGATAATTTGGCAAGATATTGATCATGACAAAAATATGGTTGGTTTGGAGGAGGTCAAGATATCTTTCTAAGAATCACTATGGAAGTGTCCAAAAGGTGAACCATCTAGTTTCTAAAGATAACTCTAAAGGTAAAAATGTCAAGCCCCGTGGAATGCAACCTATGTTTTTGTATTTGTATTTGTATTTTTATTTTTATGATGTGCAAGGTAACCCTAATGATGTATGCAAAGAGTGAATCCTAGCTAACCTATGCAAAGATGACAAGGAAACCCTAATGAATGTAAGTAACTAAAGAATGCCAATCATTATGTTTTTTGGTTGAACAAGTCTCATGGGTCTATCTGGCAACCCTAATTTTGTTTGGATAAAGTATGTTAGGCAATTGGGTTGCAATGATATTAAAAATGTATTTCATAATTTGGTAGATGCATTGCATGAATATGTGATTGCATTCTAGAGCAATAGAAATTACAACGTTCAAATAGAAAATGTAAGTTAGAAAAAATGTAATTGTGTGGTAGGAAATAATGATTGTGTATCAAAATCTAGTAGATGCATAGCATAATGTAATGATTATGGTGAATGGTATACTAAAATAGTTCTAAGTACTGTGCATGCAAATCAGGGGACAATCGCATAGTAAGGAATGTCAATTGCATTTTTCTATTCTTTAATGTCTGATTATTAATGAATTTTTCAAACATGATCACTCACATAAGATAATATGGCTATTGATAGGCTTTGGACTATTGTGCTTTGTGTGTGTTTAAGGATTATTTCAAGCCCTAAGATTTTCGTTGGTCTTATCATAAATAAAAATACTTGAAAATAGTCTTATCATAAGGAAAAAGCTTTATTACATTTTTATTTTAGCCTATAATTTGGAATTGTTTCAGCTCAAACAAATCACACCCTAGGGTGCACCCATTTTTTGGCCTTTTGCTGGAGTTTGGTAAAAGAATATTTCTCTTATATTGACTCAACCTCCTAGGAAACATATGGTGAGTATCTTGGGGGAAGATTATTCCCTCCCCTTTCCCTGAAATATTGCAATGTTCAGACAAATAAAGGGTGGCCTCTAAAATAAGGTGTCTATTAAGTTTTTGTAGCACTCAACATAATAGGATTAAAGGGTGAGACACTTAATCCTCTAATCATTGACGCCAAGTCCTTAGGCACTATCTACCCAACTTGGACTATCATTGACACACTAATCCCGAGATATCTCAAGTATAGGATTAAGGTTTGTCCAAAGTCGTATTTATATAGAAGCCAGAGGGATTTACTTCTTTTAGGTCATTCCTTGAGGTTATGAAATTCCCAAGAAGGACTCTCTAAATAAAATGAAAAATGGAGTTCTACAACAAATTATGAAAGTGCACCAAACACGCTAGATAGATTGATCACATTTTAAGTCCAAATCAAAATGTGATTTAATCTACCAAAAGACAAAAAATAGAAAAGGTTATAAGAACCAAATTAAGTGTGATCTATTCTAAGGAAAATAAAAGTTTCTTCCATGCCACAAGCTACAAATCCAAAATAAGTAACGAAATCCAAAATAAGTAATGGAATCCCTAACTAGAAAGCTTCAGAATAAAGAGTGTTTCATCTTAAAATGGATGCACTCCTCATTTAAGACCTTTTATCTCCCGTCCTTTATCGACTTTTTGGACCATGGATGGATTTGTGCTCAGTTCCCTTTTTCTCTCGTTCAACCCTATTTTTCTTACTTTCATTTGTGCAATTTTTGAGACCTCAAAGTTGGCTCTGTGTGGGCCACCCTAGGAATAGGTGACTTGGTCGACCTGTTCTAGAACACAGTAACATGGTTGACCTATTCTCGACAGCTTGATATTTTCAACATTTTATGGGTTTTAAGTCATGATCACAAATCTGTAGTCATACATTCAGCTACAAGTCTAGAACAACAGTTTTCAGCATAGAAAAGAATATTCCTCTTCATACTTCAAGGTGAGTACCTCATTATCTATTTCATGTCTTATTTTAGATTTTTTTTCACATCTTAATTGGGTTGATTGCTTACGTTTAACACCTAGATCTCTATTGCTTATCTTGCTAAATCAATTAGTTCAATTTTATGTGCATTTACACAACCTTAATCAAATCTTACATTTCATGAAAGAGGACTTTCTTGTGTACTTCCTTAGTATAATTTGGGTTTAGCATTAGCATCCCCTCATCTTATTAGGTTTTCCTAATCTAACTTAGGTTATATTGAGAGTTATGCCTGGAAGCCCCTCTTTCTCTTGTATTTCTTATGTTAGTGTGGAAATGGCTAATTAATGAACACATCTCACATAGTTTACATCACTAAATTAATTGACACCATTTTCCCCCTAAACATTTTGGTGAACCCGACTTGTGCCCCTTTCTTTTTGGAGTTAGGTTGTTTCTTTGCATTGGTTATTTACCTTATTTTTGTGAACCCAACACATTCCCTCTTTCCTTATTTTTGGAGTTAGATTTAGCTATACTTGTTTGGTCAGATCTTTATTGTTATGTTCTTTATTACATTAATAATTCTATTAGATCTCATTAGAGTTTCCTTTTTTGATCTCCTCTTTTATGGGATTTATTACACTAAGTCCAACCTCTAGCATTCTCATTAGGAGAATCCATAGACTCATGGGCTCTTTTGATCATGATTCCTCTTTTCTTCCTAGGATCCATGATGATACTAATATTTTACCTCAAGATCCTAATCCTATAATGGAGCATAACTCTTCTCACTCATCCCATGATGAAGATGAAGCCTTAATAATTCCTCCTTCCCAAGTTGATAAGCTCTCTCATGAGTTTGATAAATTGGAAAATTGGCTTGTGCAAGAGAACCCAAATCCTGATAGTGTTACCACTATTGAGGCTATTAAGAAGCTTATTACTCATGATGACAATAACATATCCATTTTTCATGGTATCTCACACCTTATTAATACTCATGCTAAGCCTTTGACAGAATGTGCTCAAGAGTTAGGATACACTCCTCCTTCCACAACCCTTGAACCTTCTATCCCAATTTTTACTACCATTACTAGTATTCCTACTTATGTGCCACCTCTCATGATGACAACTTCTACACACATTTCCACTCCTTTTCTTACTAATCCTTCACTTCCTTCAAGTGTTCTTCCTACCTCCATACCTTCTTCATTACCCTCATACAATGTTGTCCCTTTCACATATTCCAATCCTCTTCCCGTTCCTTCTAATCCTCCACCAATATCCTTGCATTTTCCTTCAGCTTCCTACAACTTTCCTAGTACATCCAATATGTTTATGCCTACTATTGGGTCTTCTAATACTACCATTAGTAGCTTAGCTCAAACTATCACTGCTTTACAACAACAAGTAGCTCAATTAACTCAATCCAAGTACAACATCCCTACATGTGATATTTCCAATCCCCTTTCCTTAGATATCCTTCATGTTATTATCCCACAATATATGCAAATACCTCGTCTTGAGACTTATAATGCTACAGGTGATCCTGTGATTCATGTTAGGACTTTGCAAACTATATGTAGTGATTTTTCTCACAACTTTAGGCTCATGGCTAAGTTGTTTGCACGTAATTTTAGGGATAAATCTTTGCAATGGTATTTCTCTTTACCTCCTTACTCTATTAATTCCTTTCAAATCCTTGCCAATGCCTTCATTCAATAATTTCAGAATAATATTGGTCCTCAAATTTCTTTGACCGATTTAATGCATTGTAAGAAAAATGTTAAAGAAAAAGTTAGTGACTTTATTGGTACATTTAAACATTTGTATGCTCAAATTTCTTATCATGTTCCTGGTCTTGATATTCAGCATATTTTTATTTCTAATTTGCAAAAGGACATTAGAGAAAAGATTCTCCTTATTGAGTATACTTCCTTTTCACATCTTTGCACAGTGCTTCACCATTATCAGTTACAAGTGAGCCAACTTGAGAGATCTACTCCAATGGATCATGTTACCATGGATAAGAGTGATGTCATTGTTAATCAAAATGAGTTCTCTAAGCCTAACAACTACATAAAGATTCACAATTCAACAAACACAGTTGATGATCAAGTGGTTGTTACATCCAAAGGTACAACTACTTTTTCCTCTGTGTATCATCATAATCATAAGTATATTGCTTTATCTAAACCTTTTCCTACAATGATGACAAAGTTAATTAATGCTAACATTCTTAAACTTCCTCCTATCCATCCTATTAACACTAGAAAACCAATGCCTAAGTCATTTGATCAAAACAAATTTGTCAATACTATCGTCAACGTAGTCATGATAATAAAAGGTGTTATGATTTGAATAATTCTCTTCAAGACCTTATTGATTCCAATGTTATATCTGTTGATGCCAAGGTTAATAGTACGAATAAGTCTATAGAACCTCCTAACCAAAATTTGCAAATTTACACCAACCATTTTCCTTCACATTTAACAAATGTCATTAATCAACCTTCTTTGATTACCAACATTAGTTATGATGATAGGGAAGAAGAAGATAATCATGTGG
Source organism: Chamaecyparis obtusa (assembly GCA_027943335.1). Classification (NCBI taxonomy): domain Eukaryota; kingdom Viridiplantae; phylum Streptophyta; class Pinopsida; order Cupressales; family Cupressaceae; genus Chamaecyparis; species Chamaecyparis obtusa. Next base: position 526,682 of record BSBK01003051.1, on the reverse strand, counting down.
TTAGTCATGTTGAGTCTCAACCTCAACCTTTGCCTAAACCTTCATCTCCTATCACCTTTGATGATTCTAATATGTTGAAAGAACCTAATGGTCCTCTTTACATTATTGATAGGGTTTCTCATATCCCTTCCCGTGGTATTTTTATTGATCCCTCTCCCACCGTGAATGTTATCACTGAAGAACATATTTTTAGTAAAGTATTGCATGAGGATACCTTGATACATCTATTATTTGGATTCAAACTTGTAATGGTTTTCTTTATCACCCTCAAGGTTCTATTAATCTTCCTATGACTATTGCTAGTAAGGTTGTTTACACTACCTTTGTTGTCATTCCTACTTCAGACCAATTTTAGGTTAAGCTTGGCATTCCATGGCTTTCCTCCATGCAAGCTATAGCCTCTCCTATTCATAAGTGCATAAAGTTTCCCCACAAAGGATAAGTTATCACCATTAATCATTCCCTTTACAAACCTTCACGTCCTCAAGATTGTGCTAATATAGATTTCTTTTGGCCATCTCTTTCCCAAAAACTGCCTAACCATCCTGATCATCTCTTTCGATCCTATCAACGTTACAAGGTAGAAAAGATTCTTGAGCTTAGCCTTCCTAAGGATGCTACTCCTGTTGTTGTCTTACCTAACCCACCTATTCCTCAATCCATAAACATTCCCTCCTCAGAATCTATGATTGTGGAACCTAATCCTTCAATTTTATCTTGTAAAACCATTTGTAACCAACATGCTCATCAGCGTTGCAAAAACCATCAAGATAAGGCTAAGTCTTGTGCCCTTGCTTCTTGCACTGCATCTTCCTCTCAACCTTCACCTTCTTTTGATCAACCCATGCTTGAGTCTTTAAAGGAAGTTAATCAAAATAACAATATGAAAAAGGATAAACATGATGATTTTGTTCGTATTTTAGATTCTATTAATCTTGATATGGAAGATACTCTTGATGATGATTCTAATGCACATGTTAGTGATGATGAATATGAGAATATTGATATGGATTATGATTTTCCTAACATGATTTCTATGCAGCTTACAATCACTCCTAGTGAAGAGCACAGTGACTCCCACCAGAGTCCTTTCTTGGATTTGGTGGTGGCTCCTACTGTGTTGGATGTTGTTCCTCTTGTGAGTTTCTCACCCTTACCTAACATATTAAAATGAGATGGGGGGGCATGTGGCACACTTGATGTGGACTTCTCTAGCATAGTAGTCTTTATGTGTTTCTGCTATATTTCCCTCGTGTTGTGCTTTTTGTTATATGTTTTTTCTAGATTGCTTTAGACGATTCTTGATTGCTACATTGACACAAGATGATAAAGTAGTCAAACATGTTGTGTGATTCTTGTATTTATATCTCTCCTTCTATTTTTTTTGGTACATGTGGTGTTGTATATGTGCTATTGTTCATAAATGTTCCCTTATGTAGTCTACTTGGATGCTTGCAACATAGTAGCACCAATTCTTTTTGGTCTTTGTGTTGCCAACCCAAAAAAATCTTCTTTGTATATCTTATACATAGTTTTCCTCCATTGTGTTGTAGTTCTACTTCCTTTGGGGAATGATGACATTTCATACTTGATATAATATTGCATATTAGATCATATGATCATCTTGACCCCAAAGTTAGTGGATCCCTTTGTGTTATCTCTTTTGTTATGTGTTCATTTCCCTTGGAGTCTTCTCTCTTGGGGGCATTTCATTGTGGAAACGTTCTTCGTGGATGCATGTACACTTTTGTTAAAGCCATTTCTCCTATTAAGGCATTTTCAATCGCTTAAATGTGGGGGCATACACTCCACTCACTTTTCGCACACATGCACATTGGTAGTTTTGTCTTGTCTATCGAACTATTGATAGTTCATAGGGGCTCTTTGCTCCTTTGGATCTCTCTTTGGAATACTAATAGTCTAGGAGGCCCGATCCTTGTTTTTTATCCTTCTTGGGACTATTTACATTCTTGGAAGTCTAATTTTCTTTTAATCCCTTAAGGACACACACATCCTTATGCCTGGGTCATCTTTCGATTCTTCTTTTTGGGACATGGAGTTCCCTTGAAGTTGAATCCTTTGATGAGTTGACTAACATGCCACACACACTTGCTAGACCATTCAATTCACCTTCGATGGGTTGACTAGCATGCCACACAGACTTTCTAGACCATTCAATGCCATCTTTTGTTGCACCCCCTTTTATTTTTCTTTTGTTTCATGTAGTTCACAATAAGGAACACAAACCTTATTGAACAAGTTGGCTACACTTTCTTGTTAGTTGCATTTATCATTACCACTTGTGTAATTATAGGTACACTACTTACATCATATTTAAAAGACTTCCTCTTGTGATATGCTATAACTTGTGTGGGTCTATTTTCTTGGTGGGATGGTGTAATAATCTCATTCAAGAAAACAAATAGGAGCCCTTCTCTCCTTCAAATCATTTTATGGTAATGGAAAATTTCTTTTGCAATATCAAGAGTTGCAGTTCTCATTTTGGTTTTGATCTCCTTGATATTTTTGGTACTGTTATGGGGGGTGACTGCAACTGCATAAAATTGGGGGAACCAAAGAAGGTCAGGATTGACCCTACAATTTTACATATCTACAAGGAGGGTGACCTTATTGAATTTTTTGAATACATTAATAGTTTTGATGAGGGACTTTTTTGTACATTTTGTTAACTCTGGGGATAACATAAGGGTTTCTATGGAGGGTATTTCATTTTGAAATCAGCAAGAAGGTCATCACTCAGGCAACTAAGCTTTAAACTAAGAGCAGGAAATAGAAGAAGACTAGTCGAGTCGTCGATAATGACAGTCTTAACAAGTTATTCAAGGGCAATAAGGCTCTTGTAAAGAAGTAGGGGGATATGATAGATCGAAGCTTCCCTCCCCTTGGAATGAGTTATGTTACTAGATAATGAGGTAGTTATATTTAGAAGGGAATTTTAAAGTTTACTATTATTACCATATGTTGATTCCTAATCACTTCAGGAATCACAAAATTATCTCTTTTCCATTTTTATTTTTGAATTCTCTTGAAAATTTTGTGTTTGAGAGCAGGGATTGTTTTTGTCAAGTTAAAAAATTAACTTACTTGGACCAGGGCCTCATCTTTGGGATCTACAAATTACACTTCACCCTATTCCCTCTTAAGCCTATCATTATCTATGCGGCCCCTCTCCCACAGTCTCGCCACCCACTTCCATTATTGATGTACCTGGATAGACCAAGAAAAAGGCATTAAGAACCCAGGGGCTAGTAGGATTAGTACCCCTAAAATTCAAAATTTTGATGCTGCTACCCCTAACACTACTCCTAAAGGGGAAATATTCTCTTCTCTTGAGTTCTAAGAAGAAAGGAAAAAATCTACCACTTTGCCAAAAAAACCAGATTATTTGTTCAAGAGCTTAGCACTGATGTTAGTGAGGATGTGGAAGAGGAGCATAGTACCCCCCATAAATCTAACAAATTGGCTAATAGGTTTGTGAAAAAAGGAAAAAAAGATGCTTGTGGATAATGACTCTAAAGAGGATACTAAATAGGAGAACCAAGTTGTTGATGAGGGAGATGAGAAAAGCAATAAAAAAAAGATGATGTCGCAGGGAATGATGACAATGACAACTAAGATAATTCCACCTCTGATAGCTCAACCCATAGTGACAATTTGAAAGAGGATATTCTGTTGTTGGACATTGACTTGTTGCATCCTTAGGAGAAACCCATCTCATTTAACGAGGCTTTGGCCATCGATTTGACATGCCTTTAGAATGAGGCGAATACTCTCAAGAATAGGGTGAGTGAGGCTGAAAGGATGGTCAATATTTCAAGATTTAGTCTTTGGGTTATGCACAACCCAACAACCTCTATTTGCTTCATGCAACACAAGATTTTGGGTGAAGATGAGCAAGAGGAAGGTAACTATAAGTACTTGTTCAAATTCCTTACTGACGATTGGTCCAATGTGTTGCGTTAATCGAGTTGTGATATCAGATCCTTGTATAAGGTTTAATGGGGCCTTGACTCTTCGCCCCTCTACAAATATGTTTTCATTTTTGTCTTTAGTTCAAGTGGCTCTTCGAACTCTTACTGGCTATGCTACAGCTTTGGCTGTACTATTATGTTTCTCGGTAGTTTTTGTGTTTACACTCCTTTCTCTAATGGTACTAGGTATGGAAGTACTAACTTTCATGTGCATAGGTTGTTGATCTATAACCTATGTTTTTCTATTAGTATCTCGGTTATAGACTAATTTTGATGTTTATCTGTTGTTAGTATGTTATGACTGTATACCCTGGATATATTATTCTATAAGAAATCAACACCCTAATTTTTACTATTGATAAATATTAAAAACATACAAAATATTTTAAAATACTTACCCAAAAATATTATTCTACAAATAAATATATTCTTATTACAAATCAGATTCACAAAACCACTATTACACCCTATTCCAATTCTAATATATTTCTCGTGTTCACAAAACAATACTCTATAAACAACTCTATACAAAGCTAATCAAAAGATCCTTTTCTCATAAAGAAAAAACAATCATTTATATTAAATATCCACTTACTAAGAGCTTCACCATTGCACATGCTTAATGTTAAGAAAAGAATAAAAAAAATCGTCAAAATATTTTGTTCCCTTTAAAACATTAAAAATATATGCGCATCACATTGTGGGACAAATGAGTCGATAGTTTAAAAGTGCATGAAATACCATCATGTATTATTGTCATTCACATTCAAATATTCTAATTTTAAAGTACACTCTTGCCAACATTATGCAATTGACAAGTGTGCTATACATATTCCACTCTCCTTAAAATTCTGCCACGTGGAGATAACATAAGTATAATAGCAGGTCCCCCATGAATAAGTGTTAATGGGCGTGCCAATTGCCAATCCCATAAATAGCTTTGCATTTTTCTATAAATATCATCATATGAAGACAATAATGTATAACACTAACAACTAGACATATTTAATCACTTTATTTTTCTTTGGAGGCAAATAAAAATAAAAATAAAAATAAAAATATAACTTTAGATGATAATAATAATAATAATCAATAATTTATGAGCATATAATAAATTATTTTGGAGTAAATTTCATGTTCTACTTAAATTTGTTCAAAATTATCTATGGGAAGATTAGTTGTAGGACAGCTTTCATTGTTGGTGTAATTTTTCATTATAATTTTTAGTTTTAGAACAAAATTTAATATTATTACGTTATAATATTATATATATTTTTTCATATATTAATCAAATTATTATCAAATATGTGATATATGAAACTTTTAAATGAACACTTTGATTTGTCATAATTGAAAAACATACAGAATATACACGTACGTGCATGCATGCATACGTATGTACATACATCATACATACATAAATACATATGTACGTACGTTATTAAATATCATGCAATATTTTTTTTTTACATAATATATAGTATAACTATCTACCAGGTGTATCAATTTTAAAATTAAATTTCTTTTGTAAATATTCAAGATTGTGAAAAAATGAAATACCCATTTAACATCAAATTTTAAAAAATATATACAAATATTTTATCTCATATGCACAAATGCATTACAAAGTAGTGCAATTTAAGATTTAGTTTGCACATGCAAACATGTCAATTTAAATATGTTAACCATTGTTTTTTTTAAAGAATGCATTCATATAGTGCACAACTACTAGGGGACATGATCTAATAGTTGAGCATCCTAATTTTGTGCTTCTAATCTTACATAGAAAATTCAACTCACTCCCAATTGTTTAGCAAGTCTCTTTCTTATAATTAAAGATTTGGGGCCACATTATTAAATATGTTGTGACATTAGCATATTTTTTGTTGAGGTGTCCACAAAGGCTAATGAGAAACTTGGACTAATCATTGTGCACCCAATCATATTTTATTGGAGCAGTGATATGTATTTATTGCATTTTATATCTAAGGAATGTGTGCATTCAATTATAGGTACTCATCAACAACATTTACAACTTTAAAGTCGCAACTATTGGTGTAATAATATTAAAAATATTGGACATTAAATCAACAAACACTATAACTATAGACACTGAAAAATGGTCAACGCCTATGGCTCCCCATATTTTTAATATGTCTTCTATATTGCACATTTGATCTTCATCATTCATCATTTTTACATGTCATTCTTCCATGTCATTAATTACTATTTTTTTACCTTTAATTGCATCATATCCTATCAATTTGACCTTTGACCATGTTTGATTAAATAATCACGTCAATTGATTAGTCATTTACAGAAAAATGACCATTAATTTATCCCCTTATGAATGCAAACTGCTCTGTATGCTTGCAATTAACTTGTGAGTGGTTACATGCCACGCCAGTCATCCTCTCTCTAACCTGTGAACTTGCAATCATCTCTCTAGTTGGTCACATATTCGCAGCATATGCCACGCCTGGATGCCACTTGTCTCGTTTCAAAGAGAAAGTAAATGTAAATGTTTGTCTGCATATTCACAACAGTTTGTTTGAGGTGATATGTTGACCAGCCAGGTTGTAAGTTGACTGTTAGCAGTTAAGAAAGATATTAATCGCAAGGGTGACTTTAAGGTTGCGACCATGTGATGAAGTTGTCAAAGGTTAATTGAAAGTAAAAGTGCAACTTCACCAGTTAATGAAGACGATCAAGTTGACATGTGAAATTGCAATCAGACCGTTAATGGTATGCTGAAATGTTGCCCGCATCTTTGGAACATGAAGAAGGTAGTTCATGAATGGTGTGTGACCTTGTGATGAGGTTGTTTTTTATCCAAATTCGTAGTGGTTAGAAGAAAGGTTAAGTTTTGACTTGCAGAGTTATGGGTAGTGGCAAAGAGTCAAGAAGAAAGGGGTTATCGTAGTTTTGCAACAGTTATTATCGTAGTATTGCAACAGTTAAGTGAAGGTGATATGTTGATCTACATGTATATGGTTAGAATTTTTTGTTATAAAATGCAATAAACACAAAACAATGCATAAAACTAACAAATCCTAATCATACCTTCAATTCAGTAGAATGGAGGTACCCTACTCTATTTATTTGCTCATTTAATGGTTTGATGTGTGTATTTTCTCTCTAAAAACAACTAGATAATTCCCAAATGATTCTTAAATGATAGATAGATTAAATGAAAATGATATGATGCAATCTACATGAAGAACTATATTACACAAATGGGTCACAGAAAAGCAACGATAGTGGAAAGATATGCTCCCTTGAGAAATTGATTAAAAAAATAAAATTTGTGAAAATTTCTTGAAAAATGGGAGGAAAAAAAGAAAAGTAAACCAAGGGGTGAAGAAAAGTCAGTTTACATGACCAATAGGGTGATAGGAATGAAGCGACATAAAAATGGGGGCTAGGGAGGGAACAAGGGGTCAATGGGAGGGCGCTACATGTAGGCTATGGGGGGCCTACAAGGTGTCATTGTCATACTCACAAGTCAAAAGAAGGACCTTTGGGCTAGAAAGGATGGCACATGCAAGGCTAAAGGACTAGCTTGGAGAGCATGTACGAGTGTATCAACAATCATTGGAGTACAATGATATGGTTGGTATCTAATCCTTCATTTGTACTTTCTATACTTTTTTAATACATTTATTATAGCAATTACTAGGGGAAAACATGTGGCGGGGTAGAAACTTTGATTGGCGGATCAATATTTTCACAAATTCCAATCTAAGGATCAGTGTCTCCACATACATGGGAGGGGAAAAAACCTAAAGAAACATCGATTGGGGGATTTTTGGCTCTATGCTAGTCAAGGTAGGTAGGGGTAAGGCTAAATCACTGGCACATGTGTTGATTAGTGCCTGCGTGCTTCAACACATGCATCAAGGAACCAACATCTCTACCTAGGAGAGTTCAAAGGCTAAGGGAAAACATATGAAAAAGGAAAAATATATATGTGGAGACACTCTAGGGTGGGTAAAGATAGGGACAAGATGCCCTAGATGGGTATGGGTAAAGGAAAGGGTAGGTTTAAATAGATAAGGAACATTGGTATGATAGAAAATTGTGGATGGAGGTAGTTAATCCTCCATTTGGTTCATGGGAGCATTACCCAACAACCATAGACTTAAGAGGGTAGTTGGAGGATGTAGATTGGGAGCTTATATCCATGGTTGGGCTAGAGTGGGTACACGAGAGGCCTCAACTATGCACATGGAATGGGATGATTACGACCCTTTTAGAGCGATGACATAGCAAGATGTCATCCTTTCATCTACCAATTGGAGAGGTGAGTGTGACACTAATGGAGCTTTGGTGGATCCTCCAAATGCCCATTTTTTGAATGATTCTATCTTGCCAACTAGAGGATTCAAAGTATTATATGCATTGAGTGTTTGGAGTGTGAGTTCATAGGCTTCCAATGAGTGGTACTAGGATGAGATTGTGACCAACAATGTAGATGGGCCTATCGCCATTAGATCTATATTTAGAAGGATTGATAGAAGGTAGGATTATGCCAAATTATGTCACCAATGGAATGGAATCATAAGGGAGGAGTGCAATACCTTATTATACTCTTCTATCAAATCACTTGCTCTTTTACCTCCATCATTGTTTGACCTAATCTCATCCTATGTTCTTATTTTGAGCTCATCTTCCAACCTTGCAACTACATCCTTGATATCATTTATCTCCTAACTAAACTTGAAGTGTTTGATCTTATTCGATGGGAAGAAGTAGAAAAAGAAGCTAGTTTAGTATGTGGAGAAGGGAGGACTAAAAACAAATTGTTATACTTTTCAATAAAATTAGTGACTCTTTTCTCTCTATCATCTTTTGTGTTGAACTACAACTGATTTGGAATCTGATTGAAGAATTTGTGATTACAAGATCATTGAGGAGTTGTTGATTAGATATGTAATATGATTAAATCAGTATTATGTTGTCATTTATGTCAACTAGTTTGACAGCACTTATCTTGTAAGTTACTATACAGAGACATCTGAAGAAAGGTGAAAAAGATGAAGAACAGAGGAATCTACATGAAGGAAGATGTACATGACATATGAGGATAAGGAACACATTGAATAATTTGTTGATGAGTCTATGACTTGATGATATTGACTTTATTATGTTGCATTCATCTATGATGAAGTATAGAGCTGAAAGACACAAAATAGTGTTGTCAGTAAATGAAGCATTTCTAGTATACACCGACAGAGTGTAGTGTATACCGATTGTAGTATTAACCGAGTAGTATTCACTGATGCATTTCTTTGTTAACTGAGCGGAATAGAATGAATTAAATGATTAGTTTAGCCGATAAGATTGATGAGCTGGCAAGAGTACAAACATCGAGGTAACAGATAATATTTGTTACACAAATCGACGGCTGACGAAATTCAGGGAAGATCTAACAGAGAAGATTGAAATGTGTTATTGACACAAGTACTGAGAAAGTTTGAAGTGGAAAAATCTATGAATGAGGTTAAGTGGAAAAATCTGATGGTGGAGAAGAAAATGATTTACTTGTCTATATAAGAGAACATAATTTCTTTATGAAAGATGCCGAAAGAAGTAGAAACTGCAGGAATATCGCCTGAACAAGGTTTTCATGCATTCTAATCATACTAGTTAAGTAAGAACCGAGCTGCTGAAGAATTACCGACGGACAGTAAGTTGATACAGTATTGAATCTGAAGTGAAATATTGATCAGAAGGATTTTTTTGGACTAAATATTGATCTGTAATCTACAATTGAAGTTGTATTAAGGCAGGTCATTTACTGTTACATATTTAACCATTGTATACAGTCAAAATCTCTTAACTGAGTGGACTCTGAAAGTCTTATGATGTATCATTCATAGAATGAACATTGCTATCCTATCAACCCATAGTGAATGCTGGTTGGGCGATAACTTCTAGTCTAAAATCCTCTAACAAGGTCACACCTGATAGTGTGTTTGTAAACCTTTAACAGGGTTGGGTCTTAACTGACCTCACTTTAGAAGAGTGAACAATTTTGGGTTGCCCGTCCCAGGTGGTTTTTCTCTTTACAGGGTTTCCATGTTCAATCTCTTGTGTTATGTGTTGATTGTGATATCTGTTTGTTATCATTCTTTACATGTTACATGTTAGATTTGATCGGTAAACTATTATATATTAGATTGGTAATTGGTAAAAGCACAGACAGTGAAAATATATAGTATTTACCGACGAGCAGAAATGGTTTTGAATTATACATTTTGTTTTGGGACACTAGATAACTAATTCACCCCCCTCTTAGTTATTCTAACAATTGGTATCAGAGCGCTAGTTGCTTGGAACAGAGTTTTAAGGACTTAAGCATAAAGGTCTCAAGATGTATAAGAGGGAAGTACCAAAACTGAACAAAGAGAACTTCACAGTATGGCAAAGTAGAATGAAGCTGCACATATCTGGAATTGGGAACTCTGCACTAGATCTGATGGAGAATGGCTACATGTAACCACCCACTGGTCCCTTAACTCTTGATCAACTGAAGGAAAAACATGAACACAATGTTACTATGATGGAACTTGATGTTGCCTATACCAACGCTGAATTTGAAGATATCAAGACATGCACGATTGCCAAAGGAATGTGGGATAAATTAGCACAAATATACAATGGAGATCTGAATGTCAAAAGAGCCTGAGCTGAAAGTCTGAGAGGCATATTTGATGATATGAGAATGAAAGAAGGTGAGAACATTGTCCAATATTCAAATAGACTCAAAGAGGTGGTACATGTTATTAGAGCATCTGATGGAGTAATTGATGATGAAACAGTGATAAGAAAGATTCTCAGAACTTTGCTACTAGTTTAAGCAATCAGGATTTTTGCAATTCATGAAACAAGAGCTACATCCAACCTTACTCTTGACACTCTGATTGGTAAAATTACAACCTTTGAATTAAACAACTTTGATAACAGTGTTGTTCCTTCTGTTGAATCCTCTTTCATGCCTTCTTTGAAGATTGGAAAGTCTAGCAGGAATAGTAAGAATTGTGATAGTGATGACAATACAGATGATGAACTTGATGAGCTTGAAGCACTTATGGCTAGAAGATTGCCCAAAGGAAAAGGAAGGTATAGAGGTAAGCTACCTTTAGCATGCTTTAACTGTAAAGAAGTTGGTCACATCACTGCTAGATGTCCTCAGAAGAAAGATGATGATAGATCCAAAGACCGATATGAAGGAAGCTATGGGAGAAGAGTCAACATAGGCTACCGACACAACAACAGAGACAATCGAGATGAAAAAGGCAAAAATGTATGTTACATAGCCGAAGATATTGAAATTGAATTTGATTCTGATGATGGTATAGAAGTTGTATTTGTTGCTATGAAAGATGACTCAGAAGAAGAAGAGAAACATGAAGAGACAACACTGATCTCTAAAGTAAGCAAAAATGATACATGGATCATAGATAGTGGTTGTACACATCATATGACCGGTGATGTAGAGAAGTTTGATCATCTTGTTGAATACAATGGAGGATCTGTGAGAATGGGAAATGATGCAACTTGTATGGTAAGAGGTAAAGGATCACTGTTGATCAATGACAGATTACAATGTGAAAATGCATACTGGGTAGATGGATTGAACTATAATTTGTTAAGTGTGGCTCAACTGAACAATTCAGGCCACCGACTGACTTTTGAGAGTAAAAAGGTGAAGATCTATGATGATGGAGGAAGACTTGTCAGAACTGGTACACAATCCAGAGGTAATCTATTCTATCTTGATATGAATCAATCTTCTTGTTTGTTAATAAAGGATGAAGATGCTTGGTTGTGGCACAAAAGGTTATGCCATGTGAATTTTGACAACATGATCAATATTAGTAGAAAGAAAAGAGTTAGAGGATTGCCTAACTTGACAAAACCTGATCATGCCATGTGCCATGAATGTCATAAAGGTAAGATGACTAAGTCTAGTTTTAAAAGAAAAGACTATTCAACAAAGAAGATACTTGAGTTGGTTCATACCGACCTGTGTGGTCCTATGAGACCTCAGAGTTGTTCTGGTGATAGACATTTTATTCTTTTTTTTTATGACTATACTAGACTGATGACTATTATGTTCCTGAAAGAGAAATCTAAAGCTTTCAAAATGTTTAAGTGGTATAAAGCTAAGGTAGAGAAAGAAACCAAAAAGGAAATAAAATATTTAAGATCTGATAGAGGAGGTGAATTTATCTCTGATGAATTTACTAATTTCTGTAATGAGCATGGAATCAAAAGACAGGTATCTACACTGAGGAAACCTTAGCAAAATGGCATTGCTGAAAGGAGGAACAGGTCTATAATTGACTGTGCTAGAACATTGATGATACAGAAGAATGTTGCTCAAACATATTGGAGGGAAGCTGTCAGTACAGCTGTGTATGTTCTTAACTGAGTACAACCGAAGAAGGACTCCAATTGAACACCTTATGAACTATGGTTTGGACACAAACCTACTGTAAGTTATTTCAAAATTTTTGGAAGTAAATGCTTTATTTTGAAAGATGAGAGAAATGGAAAATTTGATTCTAAAGGAGATGAAGGAATATTTCTAGGATATTCCACTACAAGTAAAGCATATAAATGTTTGAATAAGGTTACAAATAAGATAGTTGAAAGTACTAATGTTCGTGTTGATGAGTTGGATAACAAGTACACAAAGGAAAGTACAAAGGAACTAGAAGACTACGGTAGATTCACTTACATTGAACATCCAGAGTATCTACCGACACCGCAACCTGTGACAAATGGTCAGCAGGGAAACAATGTAGGACAACAGACAACACAAACCGAGGAACAAGATGGAGCTACCGAGCAAGAAAATGACCCTGAGCGGGATGAGCAAGAAAGGAGAAATCAAGTTTTGGCTAGTTTTGTCAGAAGACATCATCCTGAAACATAGATCATTGGAGACAGACATGCTGGAATGCAAACTAGAAGCAAAACAAGACAAGGTACATGTTTAATTTGTGAATTTGAACCTAAAACTGTGAAAGTTGCATTAGAGAATGAAGAATGGGTTAATGCAATGAAGGAGGAGATAGAGAAAATAGAGAAGAACAAAACCTGGTCCTTAGTACCCTGACCAAAAGATAAAAATGTTATCGGTACTAAGTGGATATACAGGAATAAATTGAATGAAAATGGTGAAGTCACAAGAAATAAAGCTAGATTGGTATGCAAGGGATATGCAAAGGAAGAAGGCATTGACTATGGTGAAACATTTGCACCTATTACTAGATTAGAAGGAGTTAGAATGCTACTTGCATATGCTGCACACAAGAAATTCAAAGTCTATCAATGGATATGAAGTCAACATTTTTGAATGGTATACTTGAAGAAGAGGTCTACATTGAACAACCTGAAGAATTTGTTGATCCTGACAATAAAGACATGGTATGTAGATTACATAAATCTTTATATGGTTTGAAGCAAGCACTGAGAGCATGGTATGAAAGACTACATACTTACTTGCTAAGTATTGGATTTGTTAGAACAAGTGAAAATAGCAATTTGTATGTGAAAGGTGATACTGATACTATTATCATTGCTAAAATATTTGTTGATGATATTATCTTTGGAGGCTCAAATCTTGTTTGCAAGGCATTTGCTGATGAAATGCAAAAGGAATTTGAAATGTCTATGTTCAGAGAGATTAAGTTCTTTCTTGGACTACAAGTGATTCTACAGAGTGATGGGATATTCATCACACAATCTAAATACATAAAGGAAGTACTGAAGACATTTGGCATGGAAGATGCTAAACCTATGGGAACACCGATGGCTACTTTGGATGCAAATTGACAAAGGAGGATGAAACTACAGAGGTAAACCAGACACTTTACCGATCCATGATTGGTAAATTAATGTACGTAGTTCATAGTAGACCAAATATAGCACATGCTGTGGGAATTGTTTCAAGATTTTTTGCTAATCCTAGAGAATCACACATGATAGCTACAAAAAGAATCTTAAGATACTTGAAGAAAATAGAGAATTATGGATTATGGTATCCTAAGGAAGGGAAGTTTGAACTAAAAGTTTACACCGATGCTGATTGTGCTGGAAATGTGGATGATAGAAAAAGCACCACCGGAGGAGCATTTTTCTTTAGTGAAAGACTTATAACTTGGACAAGTAAAAAATAAGCTTGTATTTCTTAGTCTACAGCTAAAGCAGAATATGTTGTTGCTGCTACTAACTGTTCAAATATTGCATATATCAAACAAGTGTTGGAAGGAATGAATGAGTTAATCACTGACCCAGTGATTATATATTGTGACAACACTGGTGCTATTAATATTTCAAAAAATCTTGTGATGCACTCTAAGACAAAGCATATATCTATTAAGTATCATTACTTAAGAGAACAAGTGCAAGAGAAGCAAGTGAAGTTAGAATTTGTTACATCTAAAGAACAACTTGCAGTTATTTTTACAAAACCCCTACCGAAGGACACATTTGAATACTTGAGGATTAGACTTGGGGTCCGTCCCCTGTCTATCCGTCACTAAGGTGATTTGGTTGTTGCATCAGCCTACTTATATCAGAAGATCATTCGTGTTGATGCAACATAGTTCACACTTTGAATCATGTTCAAGGTTGTGATTAAGTTTGAGAACTTGAACCGATTGGAATATCAGTATTTAGAGATACTGAGGAAGACATAATTGTTTGTTTATTTTTTTCTTTGGCATTGCTGTCAAAGGGAGAGATAAACAATATGAAAAGGCACAAGCTATGAAAATGATCAAAAGGAACAAGCACCGCCGAGAAGTATCTAAGGGAGAGACAATCTGAATGAGACAGAGTATTGAAGATCAGTTACCAAGAACAGAAGCAGGAACGGGAGAACTGTAAAGATCACAACTACAGAATGGTAAAGCTATATTATCTAATGCTAGTTTAGTAACGTAGTGATTAAACATATTAAGTCTATTTAACTTACAACATTTTGTTCACAAGTTGTAGAATATATGTTTGGTATGTGTATGGTACATTTCATATTACTTGAGTTTCCATCAATGCCAAAGGGAGAGATTGTTGAACTACAACTGATTTGGAATCTGATTGAAGAATCTATGATTACAAGATCATTGAGGAGTTGCTGATTAGATATGTAATATGATTAAATGAGTATTATGTTGTCATTGATGTCAACTAGTTTGACAACACTTATCTTGTAAGTTACTATACTGAGACATCTGAAGAAAGGTGAAAAAGATGAAGAATAGAGGAATCTACATGAAGGAAGATGTACATGATAGATGAGGATAAGGAACACATTGAGTAACTTGTTGATGAGTCTATGACTTGATGATATTGACTTTATTATGTTGCATTCATCTATGATGAAGTATAGAGCTGAAAGACACAAAGCAATGTTGTCGGTAAATGAAGCATTTCTAGTATACACCGACGGAGTGTAGTGTATACCGATCATAGTATTAACCGAGCAGTGTTCATCGACACATTTCTTTGTTAACCAAGCGGAACAGAATGAATTAAATGATTAGTTTAGCCGATAAGATTGATGAGCTGGCAAGAGTACAAACATCGAGGTAACAAATAATGTTTGTTACACAGATTGATAGCTGACAAAATTTAGGGAAGATCTAACAAAGAAGATTGAAACGTTATTGACACAAGTACCGAGAAATTTTGAAGTGGAAAAATCTATGAATGAGGTTAAGCAGCAAAATTTGATGGTGGAGAAGAAAATGATTTAATCATCTATATAAGAGAACATAATTTCTTTATGAAAGATGCTGGAAGAAGTAGAAACTGCAGGAATATCACGTGAAAAAGGTTTTCATGCATTTTGATCATACTGGTTAAGTAAGAACCGAGTTGCAGAACAATTACCGAGCCATAAAGAGCAATTACTGACGGATAGTAAGTTGATATGGTATTGAATCTGAAGTGAAATATTGATCAGAAGGATTTGTTTGGACTAAATATCGATCTGTAATCTGCAATTGAAGTTGTATTAAGGTAGTTCATTTACTGTTACATATTTAACCATTGTATACAGTCAAAATCTCTTAATCGAGTGGACTCTGAAAGTCTTGTGATGTATCATTCATAGAATGAACATTGTTATCCTGTCAACCCATAGTGAATGCTGGTTGGACGATAACTTCTAGTCTAAAATCCTCTAACAAGGTCACACCTGACAGTGTGTTCGTAAACCTTTAACAGGGTTGGGTCTTAACTGACCTCACTTCAGAAGAGTGAACAATTTTGGGTTGCCGGTCCCAGGTGGTTTTTCCCTTTACAGGGTTCCACGTTAAATCTCTTGTGTTATGTATTGATTGTGATATCTGTTTGTTATCTTTACATGTTACATGTTAGATTTGATTGGTAAACTGTTATAGTATTAGACTGGTAATCGGTAAAAGCACAGACAGTGAAAGTATATAGTATTTACCAACGAGCAGAAATGGTTTTGAATTATACATTTTTTTTTGGGATGCTGGATAACTGATTCACCCCCCTCTCAATTATTCTAACACTTTTGACCTTCTCTCAGCCTTTTTTCTCGTTTTAATCTCATCTTACATCCTTACTAATTCATCCCTAAGGGCCTTTATCTCCTAAATTGAACTTGAAGAATTTGATGTTAATGGATTAAAAGGAGTCAAAAAATAATTTGAATTAGGATGCAGAGAAGAGAGGAGTGACATAGCCTTATTATACTTAATAAATTTTTCATTTTCAATTTTCAACTTACTCAAATATTCTTGAAGCTTCTTAACTTCTACTTAATAAATAAGTGACTCTTTTGTTAACAATATTGTATATGTGATATTCAACCTCATATTCATAACAATCAAGTTACTAGTAATATCTCCAACCCTCTGTGTAATCTAGGCCTTTTGAATTTGGTCATCAAGAAATATTGACCACACTCTCAGTACCTTGTATTGAGGGCTATAACATGACCCAAAATATAAATCTTAAGCCTTCTTTTTAATTGGTTAAGCTAGGAAGTCTAAATATTCCCTTCTTATGGTGTCCAACACAATTATAGAGGAGAGATACCATCCTTCTAGAAATAAACATCCACTATTCCTTACAATTTTCCATCTCTCTCCAAGAGTCATCTTCAAAATTAAAAAAGTAACCTCCTCTAAAAATTTAGTTATAAAACTATTAGTATCACTAGTTGTGAGATTCCTCAATGCCAACTTGCTCTAAGATTATTGGAAATTTTCTCCCTTTTATTTTTTAGGAAAAATCCTTGAACTCTTAGGATTGCAAAAACTTATCATCAAACAAAAAATTAGAGAACATTAATGTGTTGATGTCATCTCCTGCCTCTCATGTTTCAAATTTTATGATCATTCTATCTTGAGGCTTGTCATCAACCAACAATCTTGGATGAGATAATAGTTTGTTCCTCCAAATCAATGTGTACCACTTTGCATGTTGGGTCAATATTTTTCATTTTTTCTTCTACCATCTCTCTTCTCCTCTAAACCTTGATAATAGAAGAATAATTTATGATTAAGTCCTCAAAATAATCATGCTCATGAACAAAGGTTGTCTATCTAAACCCAACCCTTGTCTAATGGTTAAAGTGTTTTGGATCATTTTTTTTTTACTTTTTTAAAATCCATATTATATGACAATAACTTAGAATATACTAGCTTTTGTCCCTTTCTCATAATCTCAAAATTAGATAAATATATTTTTGGGGGAGGAAGGATCCCTTCATTGGGTTTCTTAAATGAGCCATGTCAAACTCATTCAACTTCCAAATGATTTCTAAGAAATAAATTCTATTTGGCACATCTCTAGGAAAAATATGGGGTTTAATTAGTGCACTATAAAATTTGATGAAAATGTAGCTAGGGTAGAAAACCTAGTCTCCCCAATTATGGTCACTCCTTATCTTGGGCTCTTGCTCTAGATCCCTCAAAAATATCCTCACCTTGTTATATAATCTTTAATATTTTAGGTGCCCCAAACTTTGCATGACAATTTTGATAAATAATTCCTCAAACATGACATAATTATAATTTTTATAGTGTATGTCCCATAAATACATCTATTATTGAATAGGTAAACTCTAATTCTACTTATCTACCTTTCTTAAATTCAGCTTTGGGACATAAGAGAAAGGATTAACCTTACTTTCACCACATAAGATAATGTGGTACAATAAAGAATACCACCTAAATTGTACAAAAAGGATACCCTACTTGATATCCAAAAGGACTTTGTGAATACCATTAGAAATTTATGAGGATTAACGAAAGAAAGTGCTCATACATGTGTTGAATTTCAATGGCCAAAATCATTAGATGCACAAGCATTGTGGATTATACATTGATTCCCAACACTTGGAAAATTGCAAAGTAAGTGTTAATGGAATAATTCTCAAAAAATTAAATGTCTCAAAATTTGTCTTCCAAACTACAATAGGCTTCTCGTCCTTCTTCTCCCTTCTATGAAATAGAAGCCATCTAATATTAAAGATACCTTTTTCTCTATCATATTCCCTCCTTATAAATATAAAATCGACGGGCATGTGGACATTAGATTTTAATATAATTATTTCACAAATAGACTCCCTATCAAACCTAGCCAACAAAACACCCTTCTCTATGTAGACAAATCTGCTATTTGTAATATAGATTTTTTCCACAAATCTAATTAGGTCTACATTGACAAAATTTTTTTGGGATGACAAGGCTTCCCAAATCCAATCTCCATGCATTTTTTATTGGTATTTGGGCTCTACTCTTTTTTTAATCATACACAAACAATTACCATCCACTAATTTGGGTGTAAGAATCCACATAAGATGTTTCCTTTTCCACAAGTGTATCAAATAGAATACCCATACCTTGGGCATGTCTTCCCCTTTATTATGATCTAGGTAATTGAGCAATAATATCTTCATGCAGACACCACTTAGCATTAGCTCTTCTTGAATTTTTACACATTTTATTTAAAATTAGATTTTTTAAGAAATGTAGATACTGCGCTTCCAAAGGGAAATTGATATTCAAAATTTATTTTATTGTAATTAGAGTACTTATTTTCAACAAATAAACCCTTAAATATTGAAAAAACCCTTTCACAAATAGAGGAAATTAAACCATAAAAATGAGGCCCAAAAAATAAAATTACTTGTACTTGATATTGCAATAATCAAAGTCAGAGTTCAAACCCTTGTACTTTCATTTTTGTTAGTTTCTCACACTGTTTGAAATACACAAATTTGTCAACTACTGCTCTTCTTAGAGATTGAATTATCTAATTTAGGAATGCAATTATGAAGTGATTGTGTGGGTGATTGATGTGAATTAGTGGATACTACCATTAAGGCCCATATATGTGAGCTAGCAATATACAATTAACCCTACCCCATAGTTCTGAACTTGGGCAATTGATCTTCATTGGTCACATAAATCAACAGTACTAGAAAAGAGATTATTAATTAGTTGGATCTCTAAAATTATTTAACTTAATCACATGTTGGTAGTAGGACCTACCATTTGAAGATTGAATAATAATTTAATTATTGCTAAGATGGGCAATCGGTCTTACAAAGGTATATGGAAAGCTTTGGCTTTGTCACATTTTGCTGGTAGGCCCATTTGCACAACATGCAATCAACTTAAGGAAAGTGATATAATACCAAAAATCATCTAGCATTATTTTGCATGCTCATGTATTGGTAGTAGGACCCACCATTTGAAGACTGGATTATAGTTAAAATAAATCTCACAAATTAAGAAATATTAAAATGATTTTACAATCAACATAAAATAATAAAACTAATGTATACACTATACACATCACTATCACCTAATAACAATCTATTATTTGAAATTGTTAATGTTATGTTTATTAATATTAAAAAATAGAAGAAAATGTTTACAATTTAAATTATACAATGAGTCATGTAACATACTAAATATATCAACAATATAATAAATCACGCGTAAATGAAAAATTGAAAAATGTAACCAGACGTGAACATTCACTGGTAGAAATATAAAAAATATCATCAAAGTCAATTTCAATTTTTTTAATTACAATAGGATTCATGAATTAAAGTAAAAATCATAAATACCTAGTAGTAGTTTGAGAGTCTCCTATAAAATTCTATATGTCACTGACTAACTTGTCACAACTGGCCCAATTCCAATTGTCTATTCATCTCCTCGAACCATACTTAAATTTATTCTACATTTTGGCCCTCATTTCATTTACTAAATAGTTTTCTTGAGTTTATCTCAACACTAGTACTTATTATTTTTTTCAATTTTCCACTGCCATAATGTTTGAAATGTTGTATAGCACACTCCTTTCACATATGTAATTCTAGATGCAAGTACCCTTTTAGAAGGAAAAATCTCAATATTATATCAACTTGTATACACCCTCAAACCAATTTATAGGTTGTATACTTTGTTTCTTATATTTGATTTTAAGAACCTCAATGTAATGAAAAATCTCTCATCCTTAATAGAACCCAACATCATGGTTTCACACAAGTCAACAAGTTTAAAGAATTATGAGAGTTGATCATGCAATATTGGGCTTTGACTTATTTTTTTCCAATGTTGTGTTATTAATTCCGATAGGTGGGGAATATCCAATGGCCTAACTTTTTAATGCATTGTTGTTACAAAATGGCTTGATTGTTTTGCAAGCTCAGTTTTATTTATATCTCCTACTTCCTTTTCATTGACATTGAAATTAGCACTCTTACCAATATAAGTCACCAAATCAAATAGCCTCTTATGAAAATATTTTGAATCAAGATTTCTCCAATAATTAGGATACACGATAGAGATGGATTATAATAGCTCTTGTTGAGAGAGTTGACTTGAAATCTCTATTGAAATATCTCTCACAATAATCTTAAAATTAGGTTTTATAGAACTCACAATGTCACAAAAATATTTTAGTCTAATAGGTACATCTCTAAATCTACTAGAGCGTATTATAGAAGATGTGGTTTAGTGTAACATTAGTATCTCATATCCACGTATAAAGATACATAACTCCCCACTATTATAAAACTATAAAATTTATTAGGATGGCCCAAATTTGTAATTTGATTCCAACTACTAATTGTTTCATTTATAAATGGTTTCTCTCTTAGATATAGATTATCAAGAGATATGACTAACCTTCTATGTAGAGTAGAATTTTCTTGAATATACATTGTTCTTTCTTGGTCTTATTTAACAAGAAAGGTCATTTGGTCCAACAAGGAGAGAATGCCAGCCAAGTTTAATAGTGTCTCTACATCACTTAATCTATGCAAAATCTCAAGAACTCTGCATCTAAGTGGTGTTCATATACTAGTTCAATCAAAAGTTTATATTCTAAGAAAAATCATTTCTCTAGTCCATGAAAGGAGATCAATTTGGTGTCAACACCCTTACGAAGCTTATAGCCGTTAGTTATTCCCTCAATAAATTTCTAAAATTTTGCAAAATATTCTTTTGGAGCTTTGCCTATGGTTGGAGCTTTCCCAGTGTTTATATTTGGCACTTAAATAATGAAAGGATAACTTGAAATCCAATTAATCTAAAATGTCCTTCTGATTTCCCATTCACAACACAATTTTGTTTCTTTTCTTTTTTTTCTTTTGTTTAATTCACCATCATCACTTGTTGCAACATTTTTAGCAACATCATTGCCCAAATTGTTAGTAGGAACATATACAACATTGTTGGAAACATCATCTACAACATTTTTATGAAATTTAATTGATTTATTCTGACTACCTTGGGTGCCCATTACAAAATTCACTACCACATTAGCATCCAAATCAATTAACAAATTGTGATCTTCAATAATATTAGGTGCAACTTCTGATGTTATCACTCCATCTAATGGATTGTGGAAGTATGACATTATATTTCTATTTTTCCATTTTGATCACCTCCCATCAATGGTTTAAAGAGTCCTACTACTAGTCATCTCTCATGACAAAAGATTCAAGAAATATCTTCTTGTTTAAGAAGGAATCTGTGATTATATATTAGATACTTGATTCCTTGGGAAAACTCTAAGAAATAGATAAATATGGAAAATACTAATAGTATAATGGATAAATAATCCGATAAACATATAAAATAAATTATCACTTATCATTAGGTTCTCACATGGTATAAAAAATACCCGAGAAACTTGTCTATGATCTAAATTGAGAGTCTTCCAGTCTGAACTAAGCAAAAATTTTCAAATCTCACTTTCTAATGTATTTCTATCAAATAAAATTTGGCAAATTATAAGCCGTTCTAAAAATGGGAGATTAATTTTTTTTGTGAATTTGAGCAAGATTCTTACATGTTGTGGAGTAAAAGGTTGGTGATGCTCTTGTGGTAATAAAATAATCCATTTCAATTTTCAAGGAGATTATGGACCTACAATTACTATTCAATAATAATTTGATAGGTCAATTAGGTTTGGCCTAAGGAAAAAATTAATTAATGTTTTTGGAAAAATGGGCCCTCCAAAATGATAAACTGTGTGCCGCATATTGGCAAATTCATCAGTGGATTTTTGCATGCATCCAAAACTTTGGCACAAAAAAATTACTAACAATTATTGGAACCATGTAGGAGTTGGCAATGAAAAAGCACATACTATGTATGACTATTTCAACTAAAAGGTGACAAATTAACTAGTATTAAGCCAATAGTGCATGAAAATTAGGTAAGTAGGCCAGCTAGTGGTACCAAACAATTTACCAATTTGTCAATTTCTCACTCCACACAATTTGCCAATTGGTAAAAATTTGCCACTAAAAAATCATTGTGTCCCTATGTTAGTAGAGTGTTCCTTAGTAAAAGTGTTGAAGTTAAAAAAACTAATAATATGGGAACCCCATCAGAAAGGATTTGTTACATTATATTTAGTGGTGATACTAGAAGGAATCTAAGGTTATCTAGAGTTTTATTAAATATCATGGAAGAAAGATTACATTTACTACTTCAAAAAATATTTTATATGGTACTAATAATGAGGTTGAGCCATATGCTCTTGTTTCGGGTATTAAATTAGTTAAGAAGGTCAACATTCATGAAATTATCATAAAATATTTTGGAGTTAAAAATCTTGCTAGGGGTCATTACCCTTATAGAATTTATATAGTGTGTTAATATAACGCTATAAATTCTTATGTTATAAATCATATACCACTTTATAATTAATAATATAATAGTTATTATATTATTAATTTTTCTTGAATGGTTTATTTGAATAGATGTTTGCAACCCACCATCTCATAGACCTTACATTGACTATTTTGGTTCCATTTGAATTAATACTTTATGACACTTCATATGGCTTAATGATTTAGATATGTGGTTCTTTATTAGACATAAATTTTGATTATATTTCATATTACAATGTCTAGATATGCTTTTACAATCCTTTATGCTTTAAGATGGAAAATAATAATGTGATAATGGTGTAATTGTGATGAAATGGTAGCATAAAAAAAGTTGATCATATACCTATGTAAATACTATTATTTTAATTATCTAGTGAATGATAAATTTCAAGTTCCAAATGAAATGATAAATGATTATAAATACTATGTTTAAGTCGATTGGGACAAGATACAATTATATATTTTAGATGGTTGCATTTGATTGGTTTCAAGCCTAAAATTATGATTAAACTAGACATAATTGCATTGCTTTGGTTATGATATTTTGAGTACCACGATGTGTAATTTTTAAATGCACTGGATAAAATTCTATCAGTCATGGAAATCACAGATTTCCTAGTATGTGTAGAACTATAAAACCCAAGGTCATGTTCGTTATGGAAGTATTAAGGTCTCATTCATAACAAAATAATTTATAATGTTATTGGGAGTGTATGTCATAATTTTTAATGTCTTGAATCCACTAGGTTGTGTGTTGACAACCTATGCATAATTTTTTCATTGGTTCTTGTAGGAGACTCTTGAAGGTTAAAAAATGTTTTACTCTAACTATTTTATTAGTTTTACTTGAGTCTTAAGTTGTACACCTAGGGGTGGGGGGTCATTTTAAGGATTTACTTTTGATGTTGGAGATATGACCCATAAAAAGTATACATTTTAGGAAGTGAAAATATTTAAGGTTTGAGAGGAATGCAAGAGTGACTTGTCACTATTCAACTACATTCCTTCAAGTTCATTACGAAGAGAAAAAATGGCCTCACATATACGAGCCACCCTTGGAATATTTTGGGGAGATGTGTATGTGATGCAGGATAATCTTGGGTATAAGAGCAATCTTGCATCACCCAAAAATATTTCTGGTTTCTTTTCAATAAGGGCTATCTTGTGCAGAGCTGCTATTTATGGAAACTTACTATTTTTAGTAAGTTGGTCATACGAGCTCAGAATGTTCTGATTTCACAGGTGGAGGTTCATCTTAGTCATATCAGCCTACCAGTTGAGTTTCATTGCCACATCATCTGTATTGGTGAAGTTATTGAGGTTTTTGGGTACATAATCTTTGAGCTCAATTTTGAAGGCCTTAGAGGCTCCAGATCATGATCGACCCCCGACTAACTAGACCCTGCGCAAGTCAGGTACTGTAGATCAGATCCTACCATTTTTGAAAAGTGGTTATGATAGTAAAATAGAGCTACAGTTAAAAAGTTATGGCCTTCAGAAGTTGGGGTACCTAAAAACATAATTTGTAATTCTTTTGAGCCGACCCTAATGTAATAATTATGAAAAATAAAATAATTCTAGGGGTAGTCAGCCTTAAGGGCTAAATTTTGGGAACCTTCTCATGTGGTAGAAATTGCCTATATAAGGAAGGCCTGTAGTGTTGTCTAGGGCAGTTTGGGGTAGTAGTTCTGGGTAATAATTTGAGGCTTTGTCGTACAGAATATTGTAAGGAAGATGCCCATGTGGCTTTGCATATTGTAATTCTAAAATTTGTAATTCCACACTTGTGGAGATAATAAGAATCCCATTTTCTATTCTTGCAATTTGTTGTTGTTTCTCTATTTCTGTTATGTGTTAGTGGTATTAAGGGGAGAACCCTTCATCGGTATGAGGGTCGAATAGAGTGATATGTGTCACTTCCTTATTTAATATATTCAAATTTTTAATTTCTATTAATCTCCCACTGGAAAATGAGGAGAGGAATCTAGTCTGGTTATTCTTCATCTATTGAAGTTTGGAACCTATGACATTGTTGAATTTTCCTGCTTGACTTGGGAAAGAGGGATCTTGGAGAGAGAATTAAAGAGCACTTACCTCAACTCATGACCTCCATTGTTGAAGGCCCCAAAGGTACTCTTTATTTTCTCATGGTTCAATAGATATTGTGTGACTTTTGCAGATTTTGATATTATTAAGCAACAAAACAAGGGTGTTGTCCCTTTAAAAACAACAATCGAAAGTTGAAAAACCAACAAAAAAATATCAACAAAACAATAATAGCACATCAACAAAAAAATACAAGATTCTAGTAGCATATTGTAAGCCACTTTCAAAAACATGCTATAAATTACTAAAGTATTCACCTTGGAGACATACTCTAGTAAACTAGAAAAATTGTAGAGAGCTTGAACATAAATCCCCCATGGGAAATTAATAGTATCAACAATTAAAACAACCAAAGTAAACAAAGCATGACTAGAAAATAGCTAGATTTATGGATCACATGGCTCCAATCCTTAGTCATGAACTTAATAGTTCATTGTTCCCTTTATCCTTTACATATTTTCT
Organism: Chamaecyparis obtusa; assembly: GCA_027943335.1. Classification (NCBI taxonomy): domain Eukaryota; kingdom Viridiplantae; phylum Streptophyta; class Pinopsida; order Cupressales; family Cupressaceae; genus Chamaecyparis; species Chamaecyparis obtusa. The sequence goes on along the minus strand of BSBK01003051.1, from coordinate 500,924 downwards.
CAATGACTTCATCATCACAAGGCACAAAGGAGTGAAAAAGTTATGTATTACGTGAAGATTAAACCTTGAGACACTAATCATATTCTTTTATAATTCAAGTACTTTAGTCTTCAATATCTCCAACTCTCTGGCCATAGTTTAACAGTCGGTGCAACTCCCTTTAACATTGGTCTTGTTGGCTTCCTCTTCTTCAAGAGTTATGTCTTGTCTTAAGTCCACCCACTTTATTTTTATGTTGTCATAGATATGAGTAGATCTATTATTTTTGGATTTCTTTGACAAAATTTTATTTTAGTATCACACCCTTCCCCTTCAACACCATACCCCTTCCCTTCATTCTCTGTAGATTTTCCATTCCCTTGTTCCTCGTCTTCTTCCTCACAATCATAACCAACCAACTAAGTCCTTTTACCTTTGTTGGATAAACTACTTGCTAGTCTATGAGATCTTCATAGGATGCTCTCATATTTTCTATTCTCCTCCCAAACCTCTTCATCTTCCTCACTAATCACCTCTTGGATGGTAAATTTGGGATTTTTGGATAAAGGGGAGGGTTTCTTGACCTTTCTCTTATTGGTTTTTAAGGGAGTGGTAGCCTTTCTTTTCATATTGTAAATCTCTATGGAAATTATGGAGGGTGTGAGGGTTTTTCGTGTTCCCAATTGTGAAGTAATTTTTGAAGCACCCGAGAGATTATTACACTTCTTTTTGCTAGGGTTGGGAGTGTCAAGGATATAAGAAGGTGGTGGTGAGATAAAATTAGGGTCTTCCTAGATGAAAATATGCTTAGGGGGACATGGGAACAAGTAGAACTTGTAAAGCCTATAAATTAGGTCCTAATATAGAATACTGGCTTTCTTCCCCTAGTTTTTTTATGACATTTTCAACCTCCCAAACTAAGCTCTCTAGGGAGTTTAATGTGAAGAAGGGAAAGAAAATGAGATCATGATTTTGAAAATGGTTCAAAAAAGGCATGTGGTAAAAAGACATGAGGAGGACAATGTAATAAGTGATCCTCCAATAGATAATTCATTACTATGTCATCTTCCCTATAAGAATTGTCAAAATAGTTTGATGCCATCACCCCCAATTAGGTGTCAACATTGATCTCTTGGTTCATTTCATCCTTAATATTTTGAATTTTATTCCTCTTCTTGTGCTTGCTAGTGGACCTATGAAATAATAATGAGCTCTTGTAACCCTCTTTTAGCCACTGCACTCCAAACTTTTATTTCTAATGAGTTCTCTTAAGTGCCTCAAGTTTTCCTCCACTTTGCTCGTAAGGTTTCCTCCTCATGTGTTGTTTTTTAGTAATCTCCATTATCCATCTATTCTTGTATAGCTATCAACTTGGAATTTATTTTATCTTTTTTTGCAAAGATGTCACCAAAGGTAAGCTTGTTCCATCCTTTCACACTTTTTTTTGATTATGTCTATTTTATGAGAAAATTTGTACATAAGAGTCCCCTATATAGGAGTATTCCACCAATTCTAAATACAATCTCTGAACTCTGGGTGCAAAGTCCATATAATCTCATAAAAAAATAATATATGACCCCTTGATGGTTTACCTATCTATTGAAGAAGAATAGGATTATGATTTGACACTATCTTGGGGAGGGTCCTAAGAGTGGCATTGTACCTAATATCCCAATTTGAAGAGACCAAAATGCTATCCAGTTTTACCTGAATGAGATGGTCTCCCTTCCTGTGATTAGACCAAGTAAATATTTTACCCATCAATTCTATATCAAAATACTAGTTTTTTTGATGAAGATTTCCAAGTTTGTCATTATGTCAGAATAGTCAATCAACCCTCCCATTTTCTCTGACGGAAATTGAAGAGAATTGAAATCTACAACAACCATCTAATGAGTATCTTGATCAATTAGAACCATTAAAGAGATCTCTGAGCCCAAATCTCCTTGTGTCTTGAGTGGGAGTCAGTGGCTTAATCATTAATTAGGCATCATGAATAATACATAGATGAAAATTTAACTATTAAGTAATTAGCTAAGCAATATATAAGAACACCCCTTAACTTTCTAGGATACCTCATAGTAAAAAATCCTCTAAAGGCTCTACAATAGTGTTGAAGGTACTTTAAATCATCTTTACTTCTTGCAGCTCAAAATAATCTCAATATTTTTCTTTAAAATATAATTCCTCAAGGGGTGAACCCACAATAGTGGGTTACACTTTTTTACCTAAACGAACACTGAACTCTACATTTTGAAAAAAAAATTCACTTTCAGATGCTTATTATCGACAAACCTTTACAAATCAGAAGATGAAGTAAATTAGAGTCTTTTATGTTTTTCTATCTAGATTCTAAATATATTTTTTAAATGTTTTTTGGAATTGATTTGAATCAATTTTTATTTCTCCCACAAAAAGTGGTATGTTGCTGAAAACATCATTTTCAAAGAGTGACATTGTTTTCGTAAAGCATAATTTTTTTTTCTAAAATAGACATCAATGTGGCTCTTTTGAATTTCATTTTGTAATATCCATATCGAGAACTTGGAATTGGTTTCATGACTTTATCACTAGTATTTCATATTTTATTAATGTTTGAAGTTGACTAAACCATAATTTTGACATATGTTGTTTCCGTAACTTGTAACTTGTTGTGTATTTGTCCAATTAAAATTTTTATTTTTTTTATAGAAAGAAGACTTCAATACCAGTGGCATTGTTATTTTTCAAAATTTTTTTCTCTTTTTTACTATTTTTCATTGAATGTCGAACATAGAGGTTTATATTTGATAAGAAACCTACATTTGATTGACGTCAAAAAACATGTACTTAATCAACTCAAAATTTATCAAATTTATAACCATTAGAAAGCTCGTTCTAATTAATAATGTCATGAAAAAGGGCATATCCTTAATGTTCCATTTGTGCCCTGTAATTGAGCCCCAAATCCATGAAATGTTCATAAATTTTTTGGCCTTTGCAAAATGGGTCTAATCTGGAAGTTTTGATAGAAAGTACTTTCGATTCAAACTAATAGTTTTCGACTGAAAGTACTTTATATAAAAAATACTTGAGTTTTTTTGTGTGGTTAAAGTCCTAACTCAAGTAATTTCGACCGAAAGTACTAATTGGCTTTCAATAGAAACCCGTGTCAGCCAATTTAGTGAATTTTTAGGTTAGTAACGATCTCACATAAATAAAAATTTTTTTCCTTATTTTCTAAGTTCAAAAGTTGTAGAATAATTCACATTTTGGAGAAGGAAGACATTTGGAAGTGTATTCTTTAAAAAAAATTCAAATTTTAGTGGAGTCATCTTACAAGGGAAAGTGATGGGAAATAAAAAGAGAATGGTAAATAAGAATGCACAAAATTATTTACTAGAGACCAAACAAAGATTACGTGAAGAATCACTGGCAAGATATTATCATTGGAAACAAGGTATGTCTCTTTCTACTTCTCTTTCTCTATTTCTTAAGTGGATAGTTAGGACTTATCTCAATGAAACATGCATGTGTGATATTTCAATACTAAATAAGACCAATTAAGACCTAACATGAGTAATAAGACCTAATAGGACCTAATAATTAATAATACCTAATAAGACCCTTAACACCTAATAGGATCACTTAAGACCTAATAGGACCCCTTAAGACCAAATAGGACTAATAGGACCTATTAAGACCAATTAAGACCTAACGTGCCTAATAAGACCTAATAGGACCTATTAAGACCTAACATGAGTAATAAGACCTAATATGACCTCTTAAGTCCTAACATGAGTAATAAGACCTAATAGGACCTCTTAAGTCCTAACATGAGTAATAAGAACTAATAGGACCTCTTAAGACCAATTAAGATCTAACATGTGACTAATAAGACCTAATAGGACCAATAAGACCAAATAGGACCTATAAGACCTAATAGGAAGTTAATAAGACCTAATACCTAACTAATAAGACCTAATAGGACTAATAAGACCTAATAAGACCTATTAAGATCAATTGGGACCAATTAAGACCTAATAGGACCTAATAAGACATAATATGACCCTAAAAACCTAATAGGACCACTTAAGACCTAATAGGACCACTTAAGACCTAATGGGACTAATAGGACCTATTAAGACCAATTAAGACCTAACATGACCAGTAAGACCTAATAGGACCTATTAAGACCAACTAAGACCTAATAGGACCTATTAAGATCAATTAAGACCAAATAATACTAATTAAGACCTATTAGAACCTATTAAGACCAATTAAGATAGGTAATAGCACCTATTAAGACCAATTAAGACCTAACATGTCTAATAAGACCCAATAGGACCCATTAAGACCAATTATGACCTAATGGGACCTAATATGACCAATAAGAGTTCTTATTGGACCTATCAGGACCTAACTTGATTATTAAGACCTTTAACCTAGTAATAAGACCTAATAGGACTCTTAAGACCTAATAGGATAGGTTAAGACTTAATACCTAAGTAATAGGATGTATTAAGACCAATTAACACCTATTAACACCTATTAAGACCTATTAGGACCTATTAAGACCAATTAAGACCAATTATGACCTAATAGGACCCCTAAGACCTAATAGGGACCCTTAAGAGTTAATAGGACTAATACATGACCTATTAAGACCAATTAAACCTAACATGTGACTAATAAGACCAATTAGGACCTATGACTTGACCAATTAAGACCTAATAGTACCTATTAAGACCAATTAAGACTAATTAAGACCTAATAAGACCTAATAAGACCCAATAGGACCCTTAAGACTCAATAGGACCAATTAAGACCTAATAGGACCCCTTAAGACCAATTAAGACCTAACATGTGACTAATAAGACCTAATAGGACCAGTAAGACCTAATAGGACCTATAAGACCTAATAGGAAGTTGATAAGATCTAATACCTACCTAATAAGACCTAATATGACTAATAAGACCTAATAAGACCTATTAAGACCTAATAATACCTAATAAGACCTAATAGGACCCCTTAAGACCAATTAAGACCTAACACATGTCTAATAAGTCTTGACCACTTAAGACCAATTAGGACCAACTAGGATCTCTCTCTCTCTCTTATTATTTCTAGGATATATATCTCTCTATCTTGTTATTTATAGGATATTTGTCTCTTGTTATTTCTAGGATCTCCCTCTCTCTCTCTCTCTCTCTCTCTCTCTCTACTTATTGGGTCATTTATTGTAATTTTAAATCTTTTTATGTAGGAAATGCTCAAGAAGCACAACCTTCTAAAGTTGTAGAAGGGTCATTCCAAGCTCAACAAGAACAACCTTCTGAAGTTGGAGAAGGGCCATTTCAAGCTCAACCGACATAACCTTTTGAAGTTGGGGAAGGGTCATCTCATTCTCAAACAAGTACACACATCTCTCTCTCTCTCTCTCTCTCTCTCTCTCTATTTAGTCTCTTTGTGGTGAATATGTATTTTGGGTCTTCCCCTTAAGAGTATTTTTCTTGAATTGTGTGTAGCCTTTTAAGATTTTTTTAAAATTTTGTTTGCAGCCAAGTTCAAGTAGCAAATGAGAATGTTATTCTAGCTAAAGGGTTGAAGAGAAAATAAATCATAAAATCATAGATCATTTAATTGAAATGGATGTGGAAAAATTGAGATATTATGCTAAACAACTTACAAATACTACGAAGAGGGAATTGAATAAAAAGTATAAGGAAATAATTGCACAATTTGAGAATCTTGATGCACTTGTTAAAACCCAACTCTTATCAATTTCACTTCTTAAAGATGAGTTAAAAGAGACATTAAAAATTTTGGGTGTAGATGCAACTTTGAAAATGACAAAATCATCTAACGTACAAAAAGATATTGTTGAAAGAGTTAATGAAGGTTTTCATTCTATTGGGAAAACAACTAGATCTTTAGATACGTCCATTTCAAGAAGAGTGATATTGACATCTATTTTAAATAAAAACATGTCCCAAAAAAGACAAATCTCTTCACTTTCATCTCATATCGGGTATAATAGGAACACAATATCACATTATTTGAATAGGAGAATCAACTTGGATGATACTAGATTGGAAGGTAATTGGGCATTAATGTGTAGAGCTCCTCACTTTTCTAAATTGATGAAATAGTTAGGAACTTGATTAAGAAATTTTGGACTGATCATACTCATCCTTCATCGAATTGTAGAGATGTTATCAAGCATAGGACTGGGCCTAAGGAATATTTGCAGTACACAAAACATTGGTTGGACACCCCACAACATGAAATGTATCTCTCATTTTGTAATTCAAACCCTCACATAAAGATTGGACAAACAATGTTTTAAAGATTAAAGCCATATTATGTGAAGATAAATAAATCTTTTGAAACTTGTTGTTGTTGATATCATATTGAATTTTATCTCTACTATCAAGGGTTTCGAAAGATGATTGAATAAAGTGATGGTTCTCAAAATCCTTTTCCTAGATGACCAAGCCAATTCATAGCATCAATCTTATGTGAAAAATCAATTAAACATACAATACATAAAATAGATTGCATAAGAGGAACTTGTGAAACATGTGAGAATTTGGATAAATTTACTTTGAGAGTTGAAGATACTGACATGAAGAGGATGGTAAAATGTAAGTTACAAGTACATAAAGTCTAAAAGAAAAGTTGGGAAAGAATCAACAAGGTTGAAAAATGTAGAGGAGATACTTGTTGGAGAATTTATGGAGAATTTTTGTAAATTGATTCAACCATATATACATCATAGTTTTTTTTTTAAGTGGCAAGAATAAAAGTTCCAAATACTAAGAGAAACTTTCCCACTTGGAACAATTTTATCGGTCATTGACTTTGCTTTAGGCAGAATACTATTATATAGAGCAAGTCACTATTATGGTCCATGTGTGTTATTGACACGCCCACTTAGATTTCCAGATGGTGCTAAAAGTAAATATCAAGCATGGGTCACTAAGAAAGAATATCACTTTTACATTAGTGATAATAAAGAGCATGACACATATTTTGTTGAACATTACTTTAAGACATTTTTCTGATATTTGGAAAAAAAAGGCATAAAAATTAAAAAGCATGTTGTTTGGTTAGATGGATGTGCATCACAATTTAAATCATAAAGGCCATTTTATGGACTATGTAGATACCATCGATACCAAAAGATACCACATATTTGGAGTTTCTTTGAAAGTGGACATGGAAAGGGTGACCATGATGGTGCAGGAGCTTGTATCAAACGTGCTTTAAGAAAGTATCAACTAGACTATCAGGGATATCATATAAGTAATTATCGTGATGTAGTTGAGTGGCGCAAGAAACACTTTGCAGCTCCAAATGAGGCTAACACATCATCATGATTGGATCGAGTCATACCATTTAGAGTGTTTTAGGAGATATTAGGTATATATGCAACTTATATTCAAATTATTAAATTAAATTTGTATATATGTACTTTAAATTTTGATTTTAACATCATACATTTTAACTTATTTTAAATTTTTACATGTCTTCTTCAGGTGTTGATAGAAGATCAATCCATGGATTCAAGAGGGTAGATAAAACAAGATCCCTGTATTCAGTTATGAGTATGAATAATAACATGTGGTGATTATACAGTAGAGATTACTCATGCTTTTGTTATGATTGCACTACTGAAAATTATGGTGAATGCATCAACCAAAAATATGGATATGTTAGTGAATGGAAATTGGTGCCACTAGATGTTACTAATACAAATGATGAAGTTGAGGATGAAAGCTACAATGACATTCCATTGATTTGTATCGATTATGACCATATTTCAGGTTTGAAAAAAATTGGTACGTATATATTTAGGTTTCATAATCTCAATTTCCATAAATTTAGTGATCATGTACATTCTTATTTACCATTAAATATAGACATGTATATATAGTAAATTATACTTGAAGTATCTTTAATTTAAATTTATAGATTGAACTAAAAATATATTTTGTAGGACATGTTTTTGCAGTAATAGTAGAGCCTGAAAATGTAGAAGGTGTTAGTTACTATTTATTACGTTATACCAAGGAGAGGAAGAGGCTACCAAAGAATGAAACAAGTGATAAAATTATGTTTCCCATAGGTTCTAGTAGTGTATTTATGTTTAATTTATTAAAATTGAGATAAATTGCGATGGAATTTTGTGCACGTCTATGGTTAATTTATCTATGTTGTTTCTTGTCTATGCAGGTTTAGTTGTTGTGCAAGGAACATAATATTTGAAGAAAATCAAAATACTTAAACATGGGATTCAGTTTATTGATTATAAACCTAACAACAAGTTTTATCAGTATAGACACCTTGTAATTTCCACTACCCTATCTCTTCATCCAATCACAAGACATGGCATTCGTAAGTGGAGACTCGATACTGATGATCATGAGACAATATTGTGTGTTATCCAATAGCGAGGTGAACCACTTGATGTCGCATAGAAATAATGTATATATGTATGTTTTCAACTTGTGTGAATTTTGGTTGAACAATTTGACATAGAGATAAATTTTCCTTAAGTAAACTATTGCAATTTGAACAATATTAATACTTATTTTGAAATTTGAATGTATTGCATGTCTTAAGGGGATGATTAAATACTTATTCAGTTTGAATTTATGCATGATATTGCAATCCTTTGTTGTATTTGATTAATTAGGACATGTCTTAAGGGGATGATTTAATATTTATCTCAATTTGAATGTATGCATGATATTAATACTTATATTTCAATTTGAATGTATTGCATGTCTTAAGGGGATGATTAAATACTTATCTCAATTTGAATGTATGCATGATATTGCAATGATTTGTTTTTATAGTTGATTAATTAGGACATGTCTTAAGGGGGTGATTTGATACTTATCTAAATTTTAATGTATGCATGATATTAATACTTATATTTCAATTTGAATGTATTGCATGTCTTAAGGGGATGATTAAATACTTATCTCAATTTGAATGTATGCATGATATTTCAATTCTTTGTTTGTATAGTTGATTAATTAGAACATGTTTTAAGGGGATGATTAAATGCTTATCTCAATTTAAATGTATGTGTGATATTAATAATTATTTCAATTTGAATGTATTTGCATGTCTTAAGTGTAAGGAAACTCAAGTGAGGAAACAACTTCCTACACTAATCTTTGAAGGAAAGTATTGTGCAAATTATTTTAAATCCTTACAATTTCAGATTCATTAACTACTTTAACAAAGATATTGTAGCCATTTACCATGCATACAGAAAATAGAGAATGACACAAAGATTTACCCTGGGGAAACCTTTCGGTAAAAACCCTAGCACTCCAAAACCTGCACAGTGTATTAATCAAAACTATTACAGTTTACAATACACTTGCAATGCAAGTTCTTTCAGAAGATTTTCCAACTCTTGAAGACAAATTATGGCAGCATAAAAATGTTCTAACAATACACTTACTTCTCCTATCTTCACAACCCTAAAAATGCTTATATCATGCGCTTCCTCTTTTAGGGCAACCTCCAAAGATAGTCGTATTAGGGTTTTACCATTCTTTGAGAAAATAGGAACTCGAAACCCCACAATTGGGGAAGAGTGTACAATACTCAATTTTATCAGTTTCCACATGTCTTCACCTATCATTGAATCTTCCAGATATAGCTCTTACATGTCATAGGAATCTGTCATAACCGTTTCAGCCATGATCTCCTTACACACAATTCAAGATGCTGACACTTCAAGTGGAGTGACACATCAACATGCCAACTAGACATGTACACTCACACTTAATTACATTATTTGCAAGAAATACATTTTACAAAAAAAATAATAAGAATAAGAATTCTCCAAGGTTGAGACACCTTATTCCTAACATTCTCCCACTTGTCGAACACCTTGTAAGAGCAACAAGAACATAACAAGAACTAACCATTATAGGCCAAAAGGCCCATAGACTCCGAACACCATTTGAAATTATAGGTGCCCACTGGTTTCATTAATGCATTTGCAACATTCTTCATAGTATCTACCTTCTCCAAATTTACCTTTCCATCCTCCACCATATCTCTCACAAAGTGAAACTGCACATAAATGTGCTTCGTTCTGGCATGAAAAGTAGGATTCTTCACAAGGAAAATAGCGCTCTGACTGTCACACCAAATAGTAATTTGTTCTGCATCAACACCAACATCAGAACACAATCTCCTAAGCCAAATGGCTTCCTTACAAGCATGAGTAGCAGCCATGTACTCAACTTCTGTAGTGGATAAAACAACCACAGGTTGTCGCTTACTCATCCAACTGATGGCACCACCAAACATAGTGAACACATAAGCACTGGTGGATCTCCTGCTGTCAATATCGCCTACCCAATCTGAATCCACAAACCCATGAATACAAACTGAATGCAGAGATCCATAATAGTTACCATGATAACATATGGAGTAATCTAATGCACCCCTCAAATATCTGAATACTCGCTTAACTGCATCCCAATGTACCCGTCCAAGGTTAGCCATAAACTGACTCAGGACTTCCACTGCTTGGGCAATGTCTGGTCTAGTACAGACCATAGCATACATAAGACTGCCAACTGCACTAGCATAAGGTACTCTACTAATGTCCTCCACCTCACTAGGAGATTTTGGACAATCATCTACAGATAACTTTGTTCCCATAGAAACAGGAACACATAGTGGTCTACAATTTGCCATGCTGAACCTATCCAACACAAACTTCACATACTTACTCTGACTCAACCAAAGTTTTCTATTAGACCTATCTCTACTGATTTCCATACCCAAGATGTACCTTGCTACCCCAAGATCTTTCATCTCAAATTGTGCTGGCAACTGAGATTTAAAATCAGAAATCATACTCTTACCCTTCCCAAACAACAACATATCATCAACATATAATGCAACAATAAGAAGGTGATCATTTTCAACTTTGAAATAAACACAATGATCTATTTTTGATCGTACAAATCTAATTGACAACAAAAAGGCATCAAACTTAAGGTACCACATCCTAGGAGATTGCTTCAAACCATATAGAGATTTCTTTAATTTGCAAAATAAGGATTCTTTACCTTTAACAATGTAGTGCTTAGGCTGTGACATATAAATCTCTTCCTCCAAATCACCATGAAGGAAAGTTGTCTTCACATCCATCTGTTCTATCTCTAAATCATATGATGTAGCAAGAGATAACAAAAATCTAATGGATGTCAACTTTGAAACAGGAGAGAATATTTCACCATAATCTATTCCCTCTACCTGTGAATACCCCTTTGCAACCAATCTAGCTTTGTACCTTTCAACACTGCCATCTGCACAGAATTTCATCTTGAACACCCATTTACAGCCAACAGATTTTCTCCCTTTAGGAAAAGGTACAAGGTCCCAAGTTTTGTTTTTCTCCAATGAAGCCATCTCATCATCCATAGCCTCAATCCAGGAACCTGCATCTTCCATGCCCAAGGCCTCTTTCACAGATCTAGGCTCATCAGTGTTACTAATCAAAGCAAAGGCACAACTGGAATCTAACATAGAATAAGAAAACCTTTTTGGTTTCTTTCTTTCTCTCATAGATCTCCTCAAGGGCTGAGGTTGAGGTTGTTCTTCCTCTTCTTCTGAACTATCAGAGCTGCTAGAGCTCTCCTCATCATTAGACCCAACATGGTCTCTCTATTTAGTCTTCTCAGGGGTAGGAGGCAACTGAACAACATCTTTTTCCTTTTCTTTTTCAACTGGTTGTAGCACAATAGGAGAGGATGTTAACTCTCTAAAAATAACATTTCTACTATACAACACCTTACTAGTCATAGGATCCCAAAGCTTGTATCCTTTCACACCAACACTGTATCCAATGAAAATACATTTGACAGCTTTGTTTTCCAACTTAGATCTTTTCTCCTTTGGAACATGTGCATAAGCTTCACAACCAAAAACATGAAGATGTCTAATTGAAGGCTTCTTACCAAACCACACCTCCATGGGTGTCTTACCAACAAGAGCTGATGTAGGAGATCTATTAACTAGATAGTGAGCAGTGGCCACAGCTTCGGCCCAAAACCTTTGTTCTAAACTAGCTCCACTAAGCATACTCCTAGCCTTCTCCATCAGTGTCCTGTTCATTCTCTCTGTAACTCCATTTTGTTGTGGGGTATAAGGAGTTTTCTTATGCCTCTCGATACCTTGTTCTTTACAGAACTGTTCAAACTTTGCTGAGCAAAACTCACCACCATTGTCAGTTCTCACACACTTAATCTTCTTACTAGTCTGATTCTCTACAAGAGCTTTAAATTCCTTGAACCAACTAAAGACTTGTGTCTTACTTTTAAGGAAATAAATCCATGTCCTTCTACTGTAATCATCTATGAAAGATACAAAAAATATAGACTTGGAGATTGAAGGAACTTTTACAGGATGAAATACATCAGAATGAATAAGATCCAAAACATCAGAAGATTTGTGAGAACTAGAGTAAAACTGAACATGATTTTGTTTACCATAGACATAGTGTTCATAGAAGTCGAACTCGAGATTGCAATTATATAACCCCTTAACAAGGTTTTTATTTTTCAGGGTTCTAAGACCCTTTTCACCAATGTGGCCAAATCTCATATGCCACAACATTGTCTTTTTTGCAGGAAGCTTACCTTCCAAAGTGTTTACACTGCCATCAGAACCAATAACCACAAACTTCTTCTATGCTCGTTCAGATGGTGAGGATGAAGAACTATTACATAGAAGAATACATGCATCTAGTTGAAATAAGGTACCTCTCCTAGTACCCCTTGCAAGCACTATCGATCCTCTCATCATCTTGCATCCTTCTTTTGAAAAAACAACCTGCACACCTACATCATTCAGCATACTTACAGATAATAGGTTTCATGCCAAACCCAAAATGTGCATAACTCTGTTGATTCCCTTTACTTGTCCATCAAGAAATCCGATAGTGACCCTTCCATGTCCAACTATATTTAGGTGAGAATCATCACCCAAGTACACCTTTCCACCATCGAACTCTTCATATTTTGAGAACTAGTTTCGATGAGAGGTCATGTGAAAAGAAGCACCCGAGTCTACCAACCACACATTATCAGATGCATGGGCTACCAAAGCTGCAATAAAAGCATCTCCATCTTCTTGAGATTTTTCTGAAGCTGAATCTGAGCCTTTCTTCTTCTTCTTTAGTTCTTTGCAGTCCTTCCGAAAGTGCCCAGTTTTATCATAGTTCCAACATTTTGCCTTGGACTTTCCAAGAGTCTTAAAACTCCCATGAGATTTAGATCTACCCTTCTTTGACTTGTTGTCATTTTTCTTTCCTTTGTCATTGGATATCCCACGAACAGCAAGGGCTTCCTTAGATGAATCCAAAGTCTTTCTTCACATCTCCTCATATAGCAGTGAAGACACCACATCATCCATATGGAATGTGACTATAGTACTTCCTAGAGCCATCACAAGATGGTCCCATGAATCTAGCAAGGAACAAAGTAGGGTCATACAACAATCCTCCTCCTCAATCTTGGCACCAGATGATGCCAACTGTGCAACCAATAAATTGAATGCATTGAGATGATCAGTTACGGATCCTCCTTCCTCCATTCTTAAAGAATACAAATTCTTTCTCAGGAACAACTTATTCACCAGAGATTTGGCTTGATACACAAACCCAAGCTGTTTCCACAAAGAATTTGCAGTAGTCTCATCAAGAACATTCAGAAGAACGACATCTGCTAGACAGAGTCTGATGAGACCCTTAGCCTTCTAATCCTTGATCTCCCAATCCGCTTGAGATATCACTGTAGGTTTCACATCAAGTGAAGTAGCCCCCCATAGATCATGGTCTTCAAGCATGTCTTCCATCTTGAGTTTCCACAACTCAAAATTAGTGCCATTAAATTTCTCCACCTCCATTCTACTATATGAGGAACTTGCCATCTCAATCTGCAAATAAGATTTAGAATGTTGTACACAAAAACTCCCACTCAACTTGAGATTAGCTCAAAAAACCCTACCCAACAACTAGGATCAAAAGTTGATCAGGCTCTGATACCACTTGTAAGGAAACTCAGGTGCGGAAATAGCTTCCTACACTAATCTCTAAAGGAAAGTATTGTGCAAATTCTTTTAAATCCTTACAATTTCAGATTCGTTAACTACTTTAACAAAGATATTGCAGCCATATACCATGCATACATAAAATAGAGAATGACACAAAGATTTACCCTGGGGAAACCTTTCGGTAAAAACCCCAGCACTCCAAAACCTACACAATGTATTATTCAAAACTATTACAGTTTACAATACACTTGCAATGCAAGTTCTTTCAAAAGATTTTCCAACTCTTGAAGAAAAATCACGATAGCATAAAAATGTTCCAACAATACACTTCTCCTATCTTCGCAACCCTAAAAATGCTTATATCATGCGCTTCCTCTTTTAGGGCAACCTCCAAAGATAGCCATATTAGGGTTTTACCATTCTCTGAGAAAATAGGAACTCGAAACCCCACGATTGGGGAAGAGTGTATAGTACTCAATTTTATCAGTTGCCACATGTCTTCACCTATCATTGAATCTTCTAGATATAGCTCTTACGTGTCATAGGAATCTGTCATAACCATTTCAGCCATGATCTCCTTACACATAATTCAAGATGCCGACACATCAAGTGGAGTGACACATCAACATGCCAACTAGACATGTACACTCACACTTAATTACATTATTTGAAAGAAATACATTTTACAAAACAAATAATAGGAATAGGAATTATCCAAGGTTGAGACACCTTATTCCTAACATTAAGGGGATGATTAAATACTTATCTCAATTTTAATGTGTACATGCATGATATTGCAATACTTTGTTTGTATAGTTGATTAATTAGGACACATCTTAAGGGGACCTAGATGACATAACTACAATAAAATACAAATAACTTCTACATCATCAAATGTATATTATAAATTACATGTCAAACATATAACTTAGATCATCAAACGTATATAAATTAAATTATGTCAAACATATATAATTTAGATCAAATATAAATTAGATATCTTCAAATATTATCAAATGTAACATCATCAAATGTAAACATATCTTCTTATTCTACATCATCAAATGTATGTTATAAATTACTTGTCAAACATATAAATTCAAACATATAACTTAGATCATCAAATGTATATAAATTATATGATGTCAAACATATATAAATTAGATAATAAAAACATAGACCAACTATAGCATGCCAAACATCAATCATAGATCAAGTATAGTTCTTATATCATCAAACATATAACATTCCAATTGAATTAAACGTAGATCAAAAGTATATAGATAAAATAATATCAAATGTAATGTATGTCAATCATCAAACATAGATCAAAAGTATACCGATCAAATAATATCAAATGAAACATGTCAATCATCAAACATAGATCAAAAACTGTATAGATTAAATAATATCAAATGTAACATGTCAATCAGACCTAGAGTATGGAGATGAAAAATAACATCAAATACATAATGTGTATCGATCAAAAAAATATAAAGTGTCTCTATAACTAAGATGAAAGTGTCTATGTACTAGAGCTAGATGGATAAAAAAAAAAGGACTCATCATGACGGCTCCTCACTAAGAAGTCCCCAAAGTGGAAATCATGTTGTGAAGGATGTGCCAAGCTCTGTACAAAGAAAGTGATATAATTACATGTATCTAAGTAATAAATATATATAAAGTGATATAAATTATACATGTACACATCAATAAATTTTAAAATTACTCGTCCACTACTGATTTCATCATCAAGTGAGTCCCGATGATGTACACGATCAAGCCTCAACAAAGGAGTAACAAGAGGCATCTCCCCCTAAAAAACTTCATATATATATAATACACATGATCATATCATTCAAATT